>JAQIWE010004155.1:0-11056 GCA_034698565.1 Campodea plusiochaeta | reverse complement strand
AGAATCAAAAACAAAACGCCTCAGAAACCCATTTAAAATATGCGCCATGTTTAATAACGAGCACCTCGGTCACGTGACTTTCCCTCGCAGCTGTTTAAACTTTGAATATTCCGCATTCAAAACCTTCTGCTTTGTCTCAATTGTCTTAAGAATTTGCAATTCATGGCATCGGATTAAAGTTATGAACTTTAATAAATAATCTTTAAAAAAAAAAAAAAATCTAAAACTATATTTAAAATATTCTGGAGACAGTTGTGGCAAGATAGGCCTAGCAGTTCACTTTTTGTCTTCTGCTTAGAAGTTGTCAAATATTGTGACCACTCTTATGTACGACTTGGTTATTCAGTATTGGGATGTGGATAAACTTTTTTCTAACTGTAAATCTTTCTGCTTATGGGTATTTATGAAGAACTAGGCCTATATATGCTTGCAATTTAATAAAAAATAGAGGCTTAGTTCTGTATAGTTTTTTTAAACTAGTTTTAAAGTTGCTAAATTTTAAAATACCAAAAAAGCAAAACAGATAGTCATTTTTCTCGCCTGAATTTTAACTTTGAAGTGTAACTTAAAAGTTACCTCCACTCAAAATTTATTTTAAGATACAGCTTTGAAATAACTTTTTTTTATGAAACTATAGTATAATAACATCATTTCACAAAAAAATATATTTTTTTGTCATTTACTTTCTGCAGTTTGTGAATATAGGCTATATCCTTTGCTTTAATACCATATTTCTTTGTTACCGGAAAAACACTAAAGTAAAAAAAAAAAGCGCGGAAAAAGTTTAGTGACATAATTTTAACAGAAATTATGTAAAAAACTACCCACAAAGAAAATTCTGCCGATAAAATTATCTAAAGATACCAATTTTGTTTTCAAAACTCACATAACTCTAAAGGCAGCAATTTTCGATGTAACTTCTGTGAGATGACGTCACGAAACAGAAATATCTCTTGGAGTACGGAGTCTACGAGAGTAATGTTTTCACCCCGTGGATTAAAACCGTTTCAAGAATAAGATGATGTTAATATTTAATATGACCTTGGTTTAGCACTGAGGTATTCTTTAAACATGTTACAAACTGACAGTTTAATCTTCCTCAGCCTGTTATACAGTATTTGCTATTATGTACATTGCATTGTTTTTCATTTGTTATCATACATTAATTTGACTAATATTATTATTGCTCTTTTTCAGTGGCAGTAGTTTTAATTTGGCTGAAAAGATTGAAGCATTACCACCATTAAGTATAAAGGATTTTCAACAGAAGAAAAAGGCAAGAAAATTACGTTCATTTGGAAAAGACAGAAAAATAGAACAGTTAGGAGAACAATCAAAATATGGACTCAGTAAGTATTACAGTGAGGGAATCAAAGCTTCAAATTACCACTGGTATAATAGAGCAATTATATTCAAAATTAAACTGGTATGAGTTTCTCTTTCCTTTTTTTCCAAACATCTTTCTGGAATGTGTTATGATGGATTAAATAGATGGCTGTGTAATTTGGATTGTTAAAATATTGTTAGGGCCACTAAAAGCCTGAATTCAGTAGTTATTGTAATTAATAGTTTAAAAATATAACTTATGTCAAGCTGATAATAATTACTAAAAATAGTTTTTTGTGTTCATATTAATAGTTTTAATACCATATAAATATTCTTTCTGTGAACACATAAATAAATCTTAAGTCAGCTTTAAAAAAAGATTAGAAACATAATTTAGCTCTAAAGAGAAGAAACAGTATAGTTAATAGAATTATAATTTTTACTATCTATTTTTTTTTAATGAAGAAAAAATTGAATTTCTTTTTCAGATGCAAATATGATGCTGCCATCTGATATGAAAAATAGGAATTTCAACTTAGTTGGAAGTCAGAAACGAAAAGCCAGAAAGCAGAGTATTACAAGACTAGAACCAGGAAAAGGTACTCAGCCTGGTAAGTACAAATATTTAAATTAATACGGAGTAAAATTTAAATCAATACTGTCTAATAAAGTTATCAGTTTCACTGATACTGTAATTAATAATTATTTTAACACATTTATAAATAGCGTTTTAAAAGTTTAGAATTCTTACTTTTAATTACTGTAGTTTCTACTTCTAATGTAGCAAAAGAAGGTTGAAATCTAGTAAAACAAAATTGAATAAGCATAGGCCCTATATTACACAATTTTTAGTAATGTGAACAGTATGATATATTTGTTCTGGGATTTCAGGAATTTGAGTGCTTTTTGTTTATTTTATCATAATCTGTATTATTCTGAATATCATAGGTAAAGTGCAACAGGTTATAATTTTGCTCTGTCCACTTTCACATAACAGGATGATATCTTTTTGATTTGATTTCCATTGCTCATTAAAAAAAGAAAATTTTTAAAAAAAATGCTTTTTTTGTGGATGGGCTATAGGTACTAATTTAAATTACAAGCCCAGACATACTTTTTGAGTGACCATTGTGTTACATACGGTAGTAAAGTATAATTATAGAGCTAACAAATTTCTTTTTTTGGTGATGTAGGGTCAACAACGAATGACCCAAGTGATTCTCCAACAGCTGCATTAAGTACTTTAGCAGAAATTGCAGCTGCCGAACAGAAGATCGTTACAGAGAATGAACCTCAATAAGCACGTCAACACACACAAAATAACACTTTTTAAAAAGTCCAAAAAAATATTACAGAAGAATTTAAAAAAAAACGTAATTTAGAAACCACCACAACACCATTCAAATCTTCTATATAACTTTAAATATACTGAGAGGCCTATTTATAGTGGCTGTGGATAAGTCATAATTTGGTGCTAGATAAAAAAAAAAGAAACAAAAAAAGAACACCGTTGTGCACAATTTTATATGTGTGACAGTGAATAATTGTTAAATTTAGGGGATCTCATTCAGCATGGGAGGTTTGTTATTGGAATGAGTTCATTTATTTAGATTTTTTGAGATGATTGTAATTTCTGTCTGATTTATGATACTTTTTGTTCATAAAATGAAAATACAGTATATTGAGAAAAAGTGGCATAATGGATGGAAATTCTGTGAAAGGATGCAAATTGCAGAAGAGTACCATACAGTAGAAGTGCGATAGTATAACCTTTATAAAAGCAATTGTAAAATACAGAGCAAACACAAAATTATACGAGTTTGAGAATCTATCAAATTAAATTATCAAGTTATGACATTTGGAAATCTGGATTTGTTAACTTTTACATAATATTTTGAGGATCCATTTAGCTGATATTACACTTTCTCACTCATAGATATCAAATCATAATTATTCATTTTTATAGAGGAAGAGGGAACAATAGTTTATCACTATTTACTGTTTGATTTTTATATTGTATTGTACTTTTATAATGTAATTTATTTATTTATTGTACTTATTTTGCTTGTTATTGACTCTTTTTTTATATATCTACGAACATTATTCTTTGTTTAAAAATTATTATCTTATTAATTTTTGAAAGGTAATTATGCATACAAAAAAAAATTAGTCTAGTCACTTACTCGGTATAATAGAACCTCTTCCTCTGAAGGCTAAAATTCACATTCAAAGCAGGATACAATTGATAAAAACTACAAAAGTATAATAATGTAAATTGATAAAGGTTATATTATTTCATTTCTACTATGGTTTAGATCAGTCAATATTTTACAAAAATTGAAATTTTCATTAGTTTATGTTGGAATTGACCAAATGAATACATGATTACTAATGATTATCTTCAATCATTTATGAAAGTAAAACGTATTGTATTTACGATTTTTTGACTAACATTATATTTTTAAATAATGAATGTTACATACTGTATGTATAACATTAATCTGAATCTCAAAAAATCTAAAAATTATGAAAGTTATACTATTACAATAATATTTCTGATGTTTTAAAATAGTTGACGAAGAGTAACTTTTTTATTGTTAAGAGAATCAAAGACATTTTAAATTGAGTTGGAATAACATTTGTTAAGCATTGGCACAACTATTTTACAACTGGGGCTAACTATTAATTTATAAGTAATATTGTGATCGTTATGTATGAGTGATAGCGAAAAAGTAATAATTGAAAAGCTGGTTGTTAATTCAAATCACATTAAATTTGAGTGATTTGAAATTAAAACGAAGTACCTACTTAAAGTGTGAAAATTTAGAGTGCAATACTCCTCCAAATTAATCTATTGTGATATTATTATTGGTGAACAAATCGATAAATTATTTACAGATTAAAAAGACAACTTTATCATAATGTTAATTGGCTTTTAAATGTGATATATATTATGTTAACGTTACTAATAGGAGATACACATAATTTAATTGGTGCTATGTTACAGAAACTAAGAATGTAAAGGTACTAGTGGCTTCCATATTGCAATCAAATTAGTGCTAGTAATGGTTGAAAGAATTTGAAATATTTTACTCTATTGTTATATTATAAAAACCGCACACATTTATTAATTGTAAGACATTTGAATAGTTTATAAGTGTTTGAACGTGGCAGAATATTATTGTTGGTTAAAACTCACTGAGGTTCCCTGAATGGTTGTTATACTGAAAACTTTTGAGATACGTAGTAATATTGTTAGGCATGTGCAAATTTGCCTTTTTCATTTCAAATTACTTGCAGTTACGTTGACGAAATAAGTTTATTTTTTGGTGCAATTTTTTTTCTTTTTTATGTTGTCTTGTTTCTGATATTTTTTTGGTGTTGATTTTATATCTGAGTTTTTTGACATATTTCTTATTTATCTTGATAATGTAGGTTAGTTTTTTTTCTAAGTCCATGTTGCCTCTTTAAATATTTCCTGCACTGCCAGTTTATTTCAGTGTTATTTGTTTAATTCCATGTAGTGTACGTATTTACTATTTCATAAAACTTCAATGTTAGGAACTTTAGTTATAAACTCTAGATAAGATAGAGAATTATATAAAGAAGTATTGTAGTACAAATTAATATGACAGCAACATCTTTCTTAATGTTGTGTTCTGTAATTGATGGTAGTAGAATTATTTAGAATTATATTAATACTGCCACTCATGTTGAAAGTTGTCGAAATACAAGCACCAAATGCGGAACAATTTCTCGTAAGTAAAGTAGAATTTCATAGACCTTTTTGGAATTGAAAAATTTGCAACTTGTTCATGCCTAATTATTGTATTCCTGTTCCATTTTTGATCTATTGCTCTTTGGTATCTGCCGGTCCAAACAAAAGATGCATTGTTAAATACTGTTCACAAATTTATGCAGCAGAGATGCACTGTTACTAAGTAAACTAAGTATGAAAAGTTAAGAAATATTTTAATATGTATCGAAAGTGTATATACCATTGCTTATATGTTAATGCAACTTTGTATAGAAGATGTTTGTTTTGTGAAATCATTTATTAAATGTTATGGTAGCTATCTTCAAACTACATTAACTATTTTTTAGAAATTTCTTTGTATTATATAATTCTTTTTTTTTTTAAGTAACTTTATTCTTATTTGTACCAATGTCAAAAGTGTTATTATATTCCTGTGACCTTGTATGTACTGGTATAAATATATTTTTTTTCCTTTTGTATGTAATATTGCAAGTGTTGATTTCAACCTGTGACTTAGGGAACATTTGCATATTACTTGATGGCTAAAATTATTAAAAGAAGTTGTTTATTCACTTAGAGCATTTACGAAGATACTTTTTTTTTAAAAATACTTAGATAGTAATAATTTATTAGAAAAGTTTCCACAGTACTTCTATTTTCTGTGTATTAAACCACATGGGTATACCTCAAGAAATATTGTGATATGTTACTTTTAGGGCATTGTATTAACAAACTTCTTTTAGTATCTAATATTCTTAAGTCAATTACAACATTGTAAATATGAAATAATTTTCTCTCATATAATATAGCTATGAAAGTAATAAGCAAATGTTTTCTTTTAAAGATAAGGCTATAGTCAGAATTTAGTTTGTAGTGTATGATGGGATGCTCCTACATTCCGATTCACTCTTGAAGGGCAAAAGGTTGTAATTAGAAAGTATTTTTGAAGATTTTTCACCTCGTTAGCCTCAGCTGCTGTGATTGTAGTCATCAGGATGTTTATTTTTTTCTACTATTGGAAATGGTGAGGGGGGGATTTTTATCAGATGAAAATATTTTGCTTGAGAATTGTTATTGGCAGGCAGGACCTGATTAAGAATGGAATATACTTGTGTTACTGTATATTTAGAGTATTTTCAAATACATTTCCATTCTTATGCATATGTGTGAATTTAATATACCAGTCACGGTAGGCCTTATTACTGCATTGCAAAAAAAAATCTCTTTTTTTTTCGTTGCAGTTTACTTGTATTTCGTATTGTCATTTTTATAAGTAATGCTGTTATCTTTTATTGGAAATAAATTTAGTTCTTTTTTTAAATGTACATTTTTTGATATTAGTGCATTATAAGAGTTCTATATACTGAGATGTTTAGAAACCCATACATAGAAAATAACAAGTTTTAATATTCCCTTCCTAAGTGTAAATCTGTCTTATACAGTTACTATATGTTATTCAATACAGCAATGAGTCCAGTGAAATGCTCAGTGATTCTAGTATTTTGAGTAGTTTTCTTTTCATTTATTTATTACTTTGGGTGTGTATGTGATTTGTTTTGAAATTCCTGTAAAGTGACCTTTTGAGGATTTTGCAAATACTGGTACCAGCACTTGTGAGAAATGAATTCACAATCTCAGATTTTTTCTTGTATTTATACATTTGCAAAGACTGAGAAGAATAGTTTACAAGAAGTGTTATCAAAATATTGAATGGAATGTGAAGTTCCAAAGACTTTTTGTATTACAACTAAGTTAATTTGTACCCGGAACTCCCGATTTTTTATAGACACGAAAATTTGATCACAGTGCTGCATCATAATAATTCTGATGTACATTTTTCATGCTTTGTCTTTTTGAAAGGTTGACTATTGTACTTAAAAAGAGATGTTGCATTCATTGTTCATATGATTTATGTTGAAATACTGTATTTGTAAACAGATGTATGTAAATAATAGACCAAAAAAAAAAGAAAGTTGCAAATACTTTTTGTCAGTATTCTTTATATTTCTTACCATAACTACTATTTTCGGTTCTATTTCTGAAATGTGTAGATTTTATTTTCTGTGGCTTTGCAACTGGGCGATATCAATATAACTTTTTGAGTTTAACATGTATCTTATTTTGCATTGTATTTCACAGAAAATTATATTGAGCTATTATTGTTAATAATCTTAAGAAGTGCAAATAAAAGTTATGGTAGTTGTTATGATATTTTTTCAAGTGTTCTTTTTAAAAAATATTGTCCTTCTAAAGCTCATTTGAAATAATATAATATGAGAATTGGGAATCTAATAGTATTTTTGAACTGGAAATTGAGATAATATACACAAAAGAAATAATGATTTTGGGTTGTTCTTCTGAAACATGAGAAAAATATAAAAAGGATTTTTTGAAAAGTAGTACAGTATACAATCATGTGGAAATTATTATATACTGGTAGCATATAGAAGTGAAAATGAAAGTACACACTACTGTACTGAGGGGTTCGCTCCCCCTGTTTAACTTGAGGGTAAGCGTAAGTCCTCCCCTCCACTGGAATTGTCAAATTTATTTCTTGTTATGGAGAGAAAATGTAGAAAAATGAAACTAGAATTATAACAAGAAGCAAATGATTTCTTCTGGAAAAAATGAAAGCCTTAATTTCGACTTTTCAATATTTTTGTGTGGATTTTAGTATTCTTTAGCTAGGTGTCACCCAGTTCTATTTCTCGAAGTATTCTTATACATCCAAAATTTAAATAAAATTAGCAAAAGAATTTTTGAATACTTGGATAGATTACATTTTTATATTCGAAACCTAGGTCGTTTTTGACTAAGGAACTTTTTGCATATGTGTGCAAACTATTACGATCCTGAAAATTTCTCTAAAATTTGCCAAGTGGTTCCGGAGGAAATTAAAGTTTTGACCTGAAGATGAAAACGAAAAAAAAAATCAAAAGCAAGGTCAGTTTTGACTAATGAACTTTTTTTATATGGCTATTCAAATACTATCGTAAAAATTTGGATAAAATCTGTCAAGTGGTTCCGGTGAAAATCAAGAAACAAATCAGAGCTTTGAAGATGTAAATTTTAAATTAAAAACCTAGGTAGGTTTTGACTACGGAACTATTTTCACGTGTATAAACCATTGCAATCCTGAAAATTTCACTAAAACCCGCCCAATGGTTCCGGAGAAAATTAGAGTGAAAGTTTTGACTTGAAGATGGAAGCGAAAAAAAATCGAAAGCAAGGTCAGTTTTGACTACGGAACTTTTTGTATATGGCTAAATACAGATACAATCCTGAAAATTCGGTTAAAATCCGTTAAGCGGTTCCGGAGATATTCAGTATGAAAATACCCAGAAGATGAAAACACGAAATCTGAAACCTAGCTAGGTCGATTTGAACACATTTCCGAATATGCTGTGTATGCGCTATACATCCTGAAAATTTGGTCAAAATCGGACTAGCGGTTACGAAGATAAAGGGGGGACAGACATGATCATCCTATATAAGCATTTTTTCCTTCTGAAATTAAGGGTAAAAACTCAATTATTTCTAGAAAAACGTAACCAAAATTTTACAAAATACATTGGTGAGTTTTTCATATAATTTTTTTCCTCTTACGTCAACCATGGTGGAACTTCGCGGATTACCTCTGACGGCTTATTTCAACATCTCAGAAATACTTTTCTGGACGCTCAACGCTTTCATATATATCATGACAAATCAGAAAAATGGTTTTATTTTAGACCCTATGATTTGCTTTGAAACACGTACGATCAACTATCCACAGTAGGCTAAGGATAAGTATACAACAGGATGTGCAACTTCTCCCAATGTCGTACTGACTTCAATAATCGAGGGCGACTTTCAGTTTATAATAAGCAAATTCAACAAAGGTTCAAAATGAGACTAGCGTAGAACTGCTGAAATTGAAACCTACTGCCGTTCTATGTGCTGTAAAGTGACATTTTGAACTTCGCCCCTTAATTGACTTTTACTAAAACTCGGGTACTCAGAACTGCAAATTCGGAACGGGACAGCTTGGGTAAGGGCATGGTGATTATCAGATGAAAACGAAAGTTGCCAGAAACTGGCCTAACCCTTTACAAGAGTTTGTATATTATATTTGTCAATTTCTAGCTTGCCTAATTTAAGACCTACTATCGTTGGCCATTTAGGGTATTACTTCGTAATGTGCATAATTATCAATAAAGATACGGTGGAAATTTCGGAATAAAATTACTATAAATTGATTTTACGGAAAAGTGACAGTATTTTAAAATATAATATGGTATTTGACATTCGTATATTCATTTTATATTAATTTTATTGCTACGTATTTTCGGTGATAATAAAGCATATGTCTATTTTAAGGGTCTAAGGCCATGTGTGTTTGAAATGAATATATTCAAGTGCTGTACACCAAAATAAAACTATTAACGAGTACTTTCGATTGCGCTATTGCTTATTTAAATGTCTTTCTCCATTTTCTACTAACAACCATTTTAATTTGTCCGGGTTTTTTAGCCACCCTGTAATCCTGTACATGGAAAAAGCAATACGAATCTTGTTGCAAAAACGCATACTTATCATCAGTTATCATCTATTGATTAGTGATAACAGGAAGTCGCTTCCTGGTGATAATAATCGATTCTGCCAAGGTGGCATGACTAAACGAATTATGATTACTTATAGTCATGGTGTTTGATGGAGGGGATGGGAGATAAACGAGCTCCATAATTATTTAAGTTTGCCGTATCGCATGAAACACCTCCAGATGGCGAAAGGTAGGAGTCACCTGTTTTTATTATTTGAAATTTCGAAATGTTGTTATTTTTAATATATATCTGGTAGTTTTAAATCTGAAATTACAAAATTAAGAGAAATAGACTAGTTATTTGATTTTTTATTGGCAAAATAATTAAAAATTACGTTAATGCAGATAGCATCACAATAGAAGTCACATCAAAAAGTTACATATTTTGTTACTAAAAATGGCGGATTTTACTGCGTAAGCTCGTTTACCTCCCTTCTCACCAACTTTTATCCTGCTGCTAGTTTAATCTGCTTTGGAATATTGGAAAATGATGTTCTTCAGATTATGAAATACTGATGTTTTACGAATACTGATAAGTAATAACAATTATATTGTGAAATATGCCAAGACGATATCCTCGTTATGAAAAGGATGAAAATGGAGCTTATAGAAGGTAATTATACTGCCTCATCCTTAGCTTATATATATCAGAAAAGGAATATAGGGTTGATTCTTTGATATTAATAACAATTGTTATGAAGAATAAGGAACTATTTTTTAAACTCATTTAAATTATTTATAATACAATTATGAAGAATTAGATATTTCATAATTATTTTATAATTGATTATGTACATATTATTTTGTCATAACCGACATGTTGACGTTTAGAAGCAGTGCGACGCAACACGCCAGGTTTCTAAAATAATGCTAATACAGTATGATTTTTTTTTCGTTCCTATATAAAGAGATCTGATTCTTGTCAAAACTATGGAAGAATATGAACTTACAGTGGAAGATATTTTGAATCCTCCCGACGGTCAAAAACCACCACCAAGAAATTACAGAGTGTATGGTAATGGATTGTTTATGTGCAAATCATGCGTTGCTGACAGTTTTCGCAAATGGACTTCCAACTTTTCCTGGGTTACTTTTAATTTAGTCAAACAAAGGTCTGTGAAAGGATACACTCAAAAATGTCGTAATTGCAAAAAGACTAGAAGACCAAGTTTTGACCTGAAGAACTGGACTAAGATGTGTATTGTTGCCGTTGAAAGGTAGAATAACATTATTAAAGGGTTACCTGCAGATAACGAATTTCCGGTTTTCTGTTAATTTCTTGTACCTTATATTATTAAAGAAATTTTGCAAAAAGTTTGACATTTTTTGATCCAACGGATCAAGAGATATTTCTGTTTATATAGTCGATAGATTTTCCACAAGGTAGCACA
>JAQIWE010004154.1:0-11056 GCA_034698565.1 Campodea plusiochaeta | reverse complement strand
GCTAATTAGTTTGTTTCGTATAAGTGGCCAGACCCAAGAAATATCTTAAACACGAATACGTCACTTAATCTCCGTACGAGCATATCATAAGATCCATTTCAACCTGAAAGTATTAAGTGTAACAACATTGAAGATGTATTAATAGTTCAAACAAATAAAACGAAACAGTCTCTCCGAAATCCACGTCTCCAGGACAACTCCGAAAGAAACTCCCCTAAAACCAGAACTTACACAGCTGAAATCAGAAAAAAAAAAACGATTGGAAAGACTTTTTCCTCAACTTTTCAAAGGACAATGAGTTCATAAATCAAAATTCTTTAATATTTAATGCTATTGCAAACATCTCCATCCCGCCAAGAGTCTGCTTCTGTTCAATCGATTTTAGAGGTTAAGACGTTCTTTGAGAGTCATATATCAAAAATATTGCTTCCATATTTCATATTTTCCCTCAATAAAGATGGAGGATTATATTTCCAACAGCAATATTCAAACTTTAATGGTGATTGAGTAATTCTCGAGGGACTCATATTGTAAAGCAAATAGTATCATGATTCGGTCATAAATTTGAATACGAACTGCATTTTAGGATGCATTGTCTGCTCTAAACTGGGAAGATGATGTTAATTTTTCATAAGAGTTTACAGAAGTATATAGGTGCTGGTAGATATATTTCAAGATTTTCAACTTTACATCAGATTACTTAATTTACAGAAACTTCAGATAGAACATGTTTTAGATTAATTTTCTGAGTTTCATTTATAATCATACTATATGTATTATTATCAGTATGATGGTCTATGGACAGTTCATCTAACTCGTAAGTAATTGACAGTTCATAAGAACTTCTGAAATGTCCGTGAAAGTACCATGCTGAAAACTCCAGGATGTAATATTGGACTGTTGGTGGCAGGTTTGATAGATTATTATTAATGACAATAAATTTCTATGTGCATCTGTGGCGTAGTGGTTAACGCACCAGCCCGGAAAGCTTAGAGACGTGGGTTCGATTCCCACCAGAAGCATGAATATTTTTTGTCATTAATAATATATTTACTATGTAAGGTATATGTCTGTTTATTAATTTTCATTGTCCAGGATGTAAGTTCAAGTGATTGCGTTTAGGAGTGTCAAAATAATGACTCAGCACTTCGTAATTCACTAGTGATTAGTGAATCGTGGTGCAAATCATTGCGAATCAGAGTGAATTGCAGTGAATCATGGATGGGGAATCACAGAAAATTATATTGATTCACAGTGAATCTTTGTGAATCAACGATTCTCCTAAATACACTTCTAAAGATATCGTTCAACGTGTTGGCTTGTATAAATTTCCTTCAGTCAATAGTGTGAAACTTTCATTCAAGTACAATTTTTCTCGCAAAAACTAATAATAAAACCTATTACACCTCATTTATATGTTTACCACGTCCAAACCTAAAATCCCTTTTTATCAGCATTTTTTTTACTCTGACAGGTAAAGTTTCCATTTCAATTAAGTTTAAATTAAAGACCCCATAATGTCAGTAATCATTCCCTAAATTAAATCTCACCTGTGATTTAACACATTAACGGCTCGTTATAAAATTCACTTCGTTACTTTCCAAAATAAAAAACGAACTTCATTAATTAGGTAATGTGAAAAACCCAACGGGGTATCTTCGACTTATCGCACAGAAGAGAGTAATAAACTTGTACCCCCCAAGAGCAATTTAAGGACATTTAAATTATATGGTGGATAATCCCAGAGTACTTTATGCGATCGTAATTTGGAGAGAAGATACTGCTTTTATTGCTGATAATAATTATGGAAGAAATAAGTTTGGGAATCTTTATGGGATTTTGCAGGTTTGGGGTATAAAGTGTTGTGTTTGTTGAATTATATGAAAATTAATTCTAATAATGAAATAACAACATCAAATACAGTCACCTTAGGGAGTGTATGACTTATTTATTGTGGGTCACCAGCAGTAACGTGTGTACAAATTTCTCATGATGATCTTTTACTTTATTAATATAATATTTCAAATCATTATGTAAGTAAGTAAGTTCTTTATTTAGCAAAGTTTGACACCGTGTCGACCCGTAATACAAATGGATACAAAATATATAATACTAAGTACAAAAATTATACAATAAGAAATTTTACACACCATACAACTGGTACCAAGATAAGCAACGTTATATAAGAAAAATAGGAAAGAAAAAAATGCATGTAAACAATACATAAATGTATATATAATCAATATGCAAGCCATATTAGTTTTACAGAACTGAATTACGTATAAGGGTAATAATATAGATAGAAACTATAGTGACTTAATTTGTTAAGTTGAAAGGTTCGGGATATTTAGTCACCAAGGAATAGACATGGTATAAGACAGCTGTTTCGCGTCTTAAAGGCTCTTAAAGGACAAGTATAACTGATTAGCCTTTAAGAGGCGAAACAGCTAGCTGTCTTATACCATGTCTATTCCTTGGTGACTAAATACCCCAAACCTTCCAACTATAAGCGTGATATAAAAATATTCGTAATTCCATCACTGAAATACTTCTCAGAATTCTGTGACCACACTGTGATTCAAGGAATATATCATATTAACGCTATTTATATAAGTGAGTCTTCATCTGTTGTGTATTGTTAATCACTCATGTTCATTGAGAATGAATAAATATCAGCTTTCGTTGTCAATAACTTAAGAAAGTAGATACTGATCTAGAATCCTCACTTATATTTTGATGGCTTCACATGTTAGAATTTTTGCATTACTTTCCTTTGATTCGAAATACTTTGCTTATTTAGTATTTATTAGGAAAATATAATGTACTATACCAAATTGAAAATAACAATATGAAAGTTATCATTCACAAAAGTCAGAATAATGCGACAAGTTAACTTATACAAAACAAGTAAGAAGTCTATCAGACATATTTCGAATCCCCAAACCCGTCTTTCTAAGAACTTCTAATGAACTTCCCATGTCAAATTAACGTTTGAAAACTTTCGTGTATTCTTCATTCACTTCAAAATGCTTTGTTGAAACTTCTATGAAATTTCCTTTATAGCTGTGCTATTGCAGTTGCATATCACTTGAAAAGACAGTCGGCGACACATTTATTTATTGCTTTCAACAGTCGTTTTTTATTTGAAGTGTGAAAAAAAAGTGAGACGAGATTCCTGTAAACTTTTCTTGACAGATGTTTGTTTAAGCCTTATTAACTGCAAGAGGTTGCATTTCGAGAGACGTTGAATTTTGTATTTTGGAGAAAATAGAATTTGTGAATAGCAGCAGTGGAATAACGAGTGTAGAGTGATTTTAATTGGACTATTCCAGTGTGAAAGAGATCTAGGAAATTGCTTATTTGAACTGTTGCTATTTGAGCAACACTACGATGCCCTTGATATTGTTTTGTTGTTGTTGTTTTTTGTGTAACGAGTTTTGTAAAAATGTGACCAACAAAAGTTAATAATGAGAATTTTCAAGAATTACAGAGATATCTGAGTACGAAAATCATTTACACTGTAATAACCAAGATTGCTTCTGAGAAATTAAATATTTAGCTAAAATTACTCTGCTAGTCACTTTTCAGGTGTTTGAGCTAAGTCAATGTATTATTAATTCCCTCATTTTCAGAACTTCTTTGGGGTTTATTAGCTTCGGATTTCAGAGTTTCAGGCAAAAAAACATTGCTTTATATTTCAAATAAAGTTCAATAAGATTATTATTATTTCAGAAAAAATTAGGGTGTCTTCGATTCCTATAACAGTAAACGAATCAAAAAGCTAAATTAGTTTTTTGTTCAACATTTATACTTTCCGTTGTCCCATATAATTAAAAAGATCGAAGTTATTGAAATGAGAATTTAATTTAAATATAAATCCTGAATGTAAATAATGCACTGAAAATATGATTATATTATGACATAGCCATTATGCCCATACTATTACCTAAGTTATTACTGATATTGAATAGTCGTAACAAGGTAATTTCCACCTAGAGATCTTATGCCGTTCTTTATTATACGTGATATATAATAACAATAAATTAATCAATTATTCTTGTAAAACTCTCGCTAGATCAATTTAAATCACTTTGATCATATCGTAAATGTCGAAGGTATTTCCAACATTGATATGGTATGTGTAGAGTGCCAACTGGCGAGTATATAGTGAACTTGTGCTCTCTCTCTCACGTTGCATTCAGTAAAATGGCGCACATAAAGTTGAACAAATGACGCTTTCTGTCTAAATTGGCTGTTTTCGATGTCATAAAAAGAAACAGACTCATCTCAGGTTATTGCGTTTAGGATCTCAACTCTACACTCAAAAAAGGCAAAGGTATATACAGTAATATAACAAAAGGTTACTTTGTAATTTTAGCACTCTGGGTAATAATGGAGCTTGGTTGGTTTTCGAAAGTTTTTCGGTTGCCGCACATTTGCGTTTTCTTGGTTTAAATTACATGTATATGCAGGTTGATTTTGGCGGTTGCTGCGAAAGAAAATTAAATCTCGTGAGTGTGAAGAAACACTTGAGGTTTTATACCTCATCGTTAGAAAGTTGGTATATAATGTCAGTTTACTTTAGAATAATATATGATGATATTTGAAGTAGATATATTGATATTCACGAAAAGATTGAGCCTCTGACTTTATGGGAGTACCAATAATTGGATTAATTTTTTAACTATTTTCTTTTGGAAATTCTTTCTGAAGCTAACCGTGTAAGATGACTGCATAGCAGATTGAATTTGGTATGTAAAGTTCAGTAACCTACTGGTGGAATTTTTCAAGCAGTAGTAATATTTTAGACGTGCGATAATTATTTAGTTTTAACATAAATTATTTTTTTAAATTAATGTTATTGAACTACCTCAATGTTTTAATCTTATTCACTACTTCAACGTGTTATCTTATTCACTACCTCAGCGTGTTATCTTATTCACTACCTCAACGTGTTATCTTACAGGAAATACAAGAATATTCTTTAAAGGGTTACCTTCAGCTAAATTGACTTTTCTGATATTATAACATAATATTAGTCTTCGTGATATAAATAACTCATATTATTTTTCTTACCTCTCAAAAATCACTGGTTGTGGAGATATTCACCTTAGAAAATGCGAGAAAATAAGCTGTAAGGTAGCGGAGCTACCATGGCCCAAAATAAGACAATTACTGATATATGAATACAATGATTAATTTGCATTTCTCTTCTACATTTTACTTAATAGATATGTGTTTTTCAGCGAATAATTTTCATATTTTCGCAAGGCAGCGAAATTCAGCAGATCGATTTGTGCTACCTTGTGGAAAATCTATCTGCTATATAAACAAAAATATCTCTTGATCCAATGGGTCAAAAAATGTCAAACTTTAATGATATAAGGTACAAATATTCTTGTGACAAGTAATTTTATCAATTTTGAGATATTCTCGTTTTTATAATAGTTTTCAGTATACAGATTTTCGGAGATTAAGCGGTTCTGTGTTTTGAATACATAACAGTTTTAACTATGACCTAAATAGATCTCAAAAGAACTAATTTTCAAACAATAATAAACTTATTTACATTTCATTTACTTTTATCTTGAAGACACCATTTTCGAGAAACAATATTATATATTTTTAACAAGGTTATGCTGTTTTTAGTATACCTTGGATCACTGTCTGATTTTTTACACTCTCCATGATTGCTAGAGCAGTTGTTCATTCCGAGATCGTCCGAAGTAATTCTGATAATAATTGAGTCTGTACAACAAAAATGAACTTCTGCCAAGAATTTCAGTAGTTCATCGTTTCTGTGATAATATAAAGAAACTCTTCTAGTCTTCTTCCAGTTCACGATTTTCACTCTTGTTTAGAAGAAGTTCGTGATGTTGTTTTCCGTTCATAGTCTTGTTTATATCATATACTCTGTGTTATTAGTGCAAGATCTGTCTCAAAAACTGGTTTAGGTAATTTTTTATACATCCTTTTTCTTCGAAAGTAATACTATTATTATGATGGGTATTTTTCGTCTCATTTTTTTGTTTGAAAAAGGGAACTTTGTATATTTTCGTTTTGCCGTGATAGTATGTTGTTGTTTTTATGTGATGCACAAATTACTGTGTCAGTAATATAATATATATTATTTCAGTTGTTATTTTCAGCACTTAAACAAAAGATGACTGAAACTGTACTGTATTTTAAATCATAAGAACTCTAACCGCTTAACCCATCAAGGGTGTTTCTGACAACCGCCAACTGATAATCCCTTGTTAGTCTGTTTAAATTCTCTGACTTTCTTGCAATTTGTATAGAAAATATAGAATTTGAACCACCCAAACAAGTGGACAACAATGGGTTTACTGTCGAAACAACTTTGAAGAGTTAATCGATTTGGGTTCTTAAGATTTAAAAAAACACTATATGTATGCCGTAATTTCGATAATAAACTCTAAACATTACAACAAATTAATTTGAACCATATTATATTTAAAGCGCCAAGCCTAATTTTTCACCATGGTTCACTGAATATTAGATGATTCTATAGTCAGGTTTTTATTCAGTGTACCCTTGATACCCACAAACGGGGAACTGCCTTCACCTACCTAGGAAATAATGGTAAAAATATGGATAGATATTTATGGTGAAATTTACTTATCTTACACTTGAATTTATTCTTACAAGCCTATATCTTCCACTTGAACACTTGAATGTTAATATTGCAAAGAAACCTTTAATTTACATAAAGGCCCATTATTTTTCATGGAATGGGCCAGTTTTTCAACACAGATTAAAGTTATCTTGAAGACGCGAGCACAGTAGAGAACGAAGAAAGTGAAACGGCACATGTGTATGGGAAAACGGGACCACCCGATTTTTTTTTAAATACTTTTAATAATAGTTTTCATATCATACAGTTATATGTATTAAACGAATATAAACATTGCTATTTTCATATCCAACAGTCCAAATAAAATCTACAATACACTCATTCCAAAGCAACAAAATCCGAAGTTTTATTACTCCTTTAAACCGGAAGACGCGCGTAAAACCGCCTAGGGGTGAAACTTTCTAAATCTCCCATGTCTTTTATTGTTATTATCTCTATATGTATCATATAAGTCAAAGCTTATACTTACAGAGTATAATTAAAACTTTTTCTTTTCCGTACATTATAAAGAACAATGAGTGGTGTATATAGTTCTCAAACAAGGTGAACTTTATCAACAAGAATTTATAATTATCCAACTTTTTTAGGTTCTTTTATGCTGTATAGCTTATTAGTGTAAAGTTATTTAGAAAATAGGTGCTGTGATTTACTGATTTTATATCTGCATGCAATTTAGGATAAACCTTTTTGAGATTAAATTTGTTGACATAAAGTTTAAATTAAATCGATATTTTTAATTGGTACTTCATATTATGACAATAAATACGCATATTTTTATACATTATAAATCACTGTTCGATACAGGCTATAGAAGACTAGGAGAACACTTTAATGTTCTGTCCCTTCAAATTGTTTTACAGAAATGTTTGATTGGTTATTTTTAAGAAAACGTTTACTATCAATGAGCGAACGAAAGCGTACTTCATGGTACATACTGTATTGGTATAATGTCAGTAATAGACAGATTAATCAATTTTTGCCATAATATTCAATTTTCCCACAAGACTATCAGTACTAATTAGTTACGAAAGGTTTTGCTGTGAAAAGTAATGATGAAAAATTGCATAATTATAATATTGAAATTGCAGTTCGACAGATCCAAGCTTATACTTACAGAAGTGAAATCATATTTCATTTATTGTCACAAGCAGAGTAAAGTTGATGGTCACAATTCTTTTAAAATTAGTTCCTTTTTCTCTCTCTCTTTCTCATAATTAAGATATTATTAGAAGCTGTTTATTTTACAGTTCATATTTTCCCTCAAAAACTGCTTTTTCATACCATTTTTTGTTTATTGGATAAAATACAAAATTCGCAATATGCTTCCTCCAATATCGTTTCTTCTGCCGTCTATATATCCTAAACTTTATTTTCTTCTCGGAATACTCATTTAAGTGTCGATATAAACGCCATTTTTCCTCCCACTTTCCCGCGTAAGTACTTTGGACGATGCGAGTAGTATACAGTAGTAATAGTAGTCGATACTTCGGATAGTATCGCACATGCAATAGTAGGAAAGAGCCTAATGGCGATTTTCTTCTGTAGTAGTAGTCCGGTCACGCAACGGTCCATTTCTAGTATTTTATGCAGGATCGGGGGAAAGGGTCAGCGGTGGCCGCAGAAGGGGGAGATTTTCGAGTGGCTAGGGTTTCTTGAAATCGAGTATCTGCAAGTCTCGTTTCCGTCTATGGATCGATTACAGAATTTTCGGAAAAGGTTCGTCAAAAGTCGATTCTTCTTGTAAAATCAAACGATAATGGCCAAAAAGGATAGGATTTTGTAGTGAAAAGCCAGTCTCGTCTTATAGCTCTTCTCTCATAGTAAAAACCAATCGATTTTCAGGTCGATAATGGTTCGAAACAAGCAGCTCGATAGCAACTCGTATCGACAAGTCTTGGTAGAGACTGACAGATTGCAACTGGAAATATATTTTGAGTACCACTATATATGTTTGTGAATCATAGGATTGGGCACAGCGAATTTTTAAACTCTTCTACAGCTATAAAATTAACATGATGTGATCCCAAATGTTGGGCAACTAGATGACTTACAAAATCCAAAAATTGAAGATGATTTTACTTTGACCCCAAAAAATAATAACGTCGATTTTGTATTATTTTTAAAATACGCCTTCTCTTGTGTAAGTGAACCAACAAAGAAATATATATTTGATAAAACTAACAAAACTATGCTTTCATATTTATGGAAAAGACAGAATTTTCAGAGTTTCAAAAACTCAGAATGACTCGATCTCATTCTTTGAATGTTTGTTTCCTCTTGCTCCACCAATGTTCTGGGGAATTGCATGAAAAAATAAGTTTTTTTGGTCATCTTCCCCCAAATACACTTGTCTTTCGCCATTTTAGAGGATTTCTCGCCGAACGTGCATTTTCGATCTGGTAGATTGGCCATTTGTAAGAAAAGGGACAAGAAAAAAAAGGAAAGAAAGAAAAAAGCGAGAGAGAGGATAATTTTTGATGATGGTTCTTTGCTTTCTCGGGAAAAGGAAATCGTTGTCGTAGACACCAGTGGTTGGGTTCTTTGGATTTTGAAGTGTGGGACAGGTTTTGGAAATGAGATGTACACACGAGATTTAAAATTTTCTATCCATATTTTTATTTGGCAATCCGGTAAGCTGTATTTTCGATTTGTTTGTAATCAAGAATCATTGTATTAATTGAGTATGTTGATATATCTCGCTATATATTTGTAGACCTAATATGCTTTCTTCAGTTTAAGCTTTAAATTAAAACTTTTAATCATGTTTAAAAAAAATAACTCATGGGAATTTGACAACAAATAGTAGTAATTTTGATTTCATTCAAGTTTTCTAAGCTATTCTGTAGATTATCCCTAGTTTTCCTTTCTTGGATTCGTAAAAGCTGCCCCCCTCCTCGTTTTTGGATATTATCAATAATACTAAACCATGCGAATGTAGTTTATAGTGTAAATATTGTTTGGAACTTTAAATGCATGTGGAAGCCTTCGTACTGAGAATTAATATTTGACATCTTTGATGGGTGCCTATATGTTAGTAAATGAAAAAGAATCCCTCATAAATTTCCGAGTTTATTGTAACTCATTCTCAAACTTGAAATTTTGTATAGTTTGAAAATGAGTTTGCAATAAAGTACAAAATTTACGAAGAATTCTCTTTCATTTAGAAGCTAATCAAAGGTTAGATATATTTTCAATTCACCTGTCCTAACCCAACTTGAAATCTTCACACTTCAATTTCCCTCAATTCTTTTCATTCACACCGAAAACCCCCATACCCCAAAAAACCCTGATTTTCGCACCCTTATATCAACCCTAAACCACAACTTAAAACAAACTGATAAATCTCCTATTCAAAAAAAGAGAAAAAAAATCGATTTCTCACACCACGAAAAACCCTTCAATCCTCTGAAAAAGCAACGTAATTACCCGAAATCGTCCAAACACACAAAGAGTTTAAATTATTCACATAGCAAAGCTTCAAGAGTGAAGTCGTATATACTGTTGGGAAAAGTTCTTTTTAGACATGAGACCAAATTTTTGGGGTTTTGTCGAATTAATTTATTTGGTGAATGAGTAAACTCAGAAAATACAATAGTGGTGTTATATTTTACATCTACTGAAATATGTTATTACACTTTAAGTCATTTAGGAGCCTCGGCTTCCTATACATGTTTTACATGGCACCTCCCTTTTGCTTCTTTTGTGTCATATACAATTCCAAATCCAGGAAGAAAGAATAATTTTGTACTAACACCCAACCGATTTAAGATTCTACTAATTCTACTGGAGAGAGAGAGAATATATGTTTATTTACATACTCTGTTTACATAATAGTAAGTTGACAGATTCCATACTGCTTTCTTCTAACCTGGAAAGGTTGGTTTTATAGTTTATTTGGTACATGACGTTCTCGAAAAGTAACTCGATTTATGTTGTTTAAGACATAATGAACTTTATCTTATATGCTGACATTTTTCTCCATTATCAAAAGAATGATAAATCATTTTTTGTTACTCAAATTTCGCTCTTATATTTTGAAGAGTATAAACTTGTAATTTTAAACCTATAATATTTTTCATTTTCCAACACAAAAGTCCCGTTTCACTTTCTTTATTCTCTATTGCACTCGATACTCAAGGGACCTTTAATCTGTGTTGGAAATCGGGACTTCCCGCTGAAAAATAATGAGCCTTTAACCTCGTAATGTAGTATTATTATTTTGAAACCGTTTGTGATTACGGTATATTTCTTTTTACTAAATAACCAGCACAAAGTGACAAAATATATTGTAGAAAACGATTTACTGTGTTCGCAAACTGAATTCTTTAAAGGGTTACCTGCAGATAATGAATTTCTCATTTTCTGTAATTTTCTTGTACCTTACATTATTAAAAAAATATT
>JAQIWE010004153.1:0-11056 GCA_034698565.1 Campodea plusiochaeta | reverse complement strand
TTATTTATAAGTATTATGTATAATTATTGCCAATATAATGTCAATATGTATACATATTTAGACAACGAAGATCAGGAACGTAGCCAGGATTTCGTAAAGGGTGGGAGAAATGTGAAAAGAATGTCCAAGACCTGAGGCGCGCCGAAGAGAATTTTGAAAAATTAAAGAGAAAACAGCAAATTATTAGGCAAATTTTATAAATATTTTATATAAAATGATATTGTTTTCCCCACAAATTTTCACAATAATGCTTAGTTTTTCATTGTTTCTAATACCTTTAGTAGAATTTTTAGTCGGTTTGTTTTTGTCAAGGTTGGGGATACAACCCCAAACCACCCCACCCCCATTGCCTGCACCACTGGGCACTGACAAAGATATAATTTCATGCTTTGTCAAATTTATAAAGTTTTTCGCCGAAAATGCCAGTGACTTTTATGCAGCTTAAATAAGTTTTTTACGGAATAGGCCCTATGTGGCAATTAAAATTTTATTAATTTTTATTACATATTTTCGTTATATTGCTAAAAAACAGGAGTTTTAGTCAATTTCCATAAAACTTCCAGGAGGTAAAAAAAAAGAGGGCTGAAAACCAGATCTGGTAAGCCTATTACTGTACCATTGTTTAACAATAGTCATTATTATAACTGTGATATACGTTACTGGAGGACGTGACACGCTCCAAAAATTAAGTCACAGAGATATAACTATAGCTAGCTTCACAATGTATTGAGGCAAACAGTTAATGCTACATAATTTACTTTTTTTAAACTTTGTGTTCATTATTTAATGGAAGAAGTAATAAGAATCAGTGGAACTACAAACAGGAGAATGAAGTTTCATGATTTAGAAATCTCTGTAGAAGCATTGTAAGAGCAACAGTTTTCCAAACTATAACCACAACAGTTAAAAGGGACAAGGCACTGAATTTCTTAGTCTTTTTCTAATGTGTTTACTACGTACATTATAACAATCAATAAAAAACAATCTTATTTACATATGACTACATTAATAAATTACAATCTAGATGACATTTGACTCTGAGGAGTATGTTCATTGAAGAACCTTTGTAATGTTGTGTGATGAGTAGCATATCCCTTCAGGATTTGTGAGGTGGAACTCGTTATCTGAAAGAAAAAAATATCTACTGTCAGCATCGTCGTCATGAAATAAGTATGATATATTGTATACTAATTGAGGAATTGTTTTAGAGAAACTATTGTATCCTAATACATACCGTATTTGAGTTACATAAAACAAAATATGAAAAATGTTTACTTGATATATTAAACCAAATAGTGTAACTTGAGAAAAGCAGGAAAGAAATTTTAGTGCAGTATGGTACTTCTAAACTGTTCTTTTTTTAAATTTGCGCAACTTCCGTATACTCAAACTACCAGTATTCATAAGGTGTAAGCCCCAAAACTTTGGAAATTTATTTAGTTGTAAATATCGAAAATAATTTTCGAAAAATAAAAGAATGAATTCACGTTTTATTTTATTTTATCTTACAATAATGTTCAAAAAATAAAAGACTTATTTTATATTTTCTTTTCTTTTATCTTACAAACATAAGCTTACATTTGAAAGTATCTTACAAACATAAGCTTACATTTGAAAGTATCTTACAAACATACATTTGAAACACCTATACACATTATGCATTAAACTTCCTTAACTGTTTACAAATCCTCACCTTTACATTAACATAATCTCCTGGTTTAATCTCTCTAAGATTTCCATTGCTATCAGGAAGTTTACATTTTGGAAGAATAACTTTAGTATTTCCATCATTACGACCTGCTAGATCAGTAGGAGAACGACGAGATACCTGAAGAAACAAATTTTAACATTATTATTATTACCATACTTACAATATCATTTAAAATATAAGATACCAAATTTAAAATGAATGAAGGGAAATCTGCCATCAATAATACTTTGGATGTCACAGTTTCTTCACATTACAATAAAAGTTTAAATTATTAACTTCAGAAAAATACAATTTGTTAATGAAATAATAAAAACTGATACAACCTTATTAAATTTACTTTAACTCATATTATTAATGTAGTATAATTTCAATGATCTGGTTTCATGTAGTGGCTATCTCACAGTCCTATTGATTGTAGTTAGGGCCAGGAGTTTGGTGCTTTTATTACTTTTAAAAACTTCAGAAGTTTCTACAAAAAGCGCAGAAATTAACTAGAAAGCATAAAATACAGACTTTGTTACATTAGATACTTTTATTTCTTTAAAAAGTGCAATGTCCCTGTAATAGCTTAATTATAGATAATAATTAGGGAATTTTCAACATAAATTTAAAAATAAAAGGCGCAGGAATTTCTTCAAAAAGCACAGAAAAAAGCAATAAACTCCAGCCCGTAATTCTAGTGTACATGTGACTTACTCCTTCAATAAGAACTAATTGTTGTGATCCAACTTGCTGTTGATTAAGTTCAGAAACTTGTTCTCTATATAAAGTGATCATTCGTGATAACCGATCTAACTTCACATTCTCAGGGACATCATCTTTGAAGCGACGGTGAGCATGAGTACGCTACAAACAACAGAAATATGAGTCATGTACAGGTTTTATGATTATGATGCTATAGTCACCTACCTCTCTCATGCTGTATGCAAACAAGAATGCATTATGGTATTGTACTTCTCTCATGAGTGATAGTGTTAACTCAAAATCTTCTTCACTCTCTCCACAGAAACCACAGATAAAATCACTTGAAAGATGAACATCTGAAATAAAACAAACAATGGCTACCGTAACTAAAACATCATCACATCACTATTTTTTCTTAAATATCAAATAGAGCAATGTAAGACAGGCTGGAACAGAAAAACTTGGTTCGATTTTCAAGCAGCAATATCTCAAAACGTGTTTGCGCTAGATATCTGAATCTACCACTAAATTAAATCTCTTTCAATTCTCTTTCAACATTATAAGGGTTGTTGAATCAGATATGACAGCTTTGCGACCATGGGCAATTTATAAAAAGTACTGAAAATGAAAGTTGTAAATTGAGAAAAAGTGAAAAAATAAAATAAATTATAAAACGTTTCAGGCTGTACGAAATGAATAGGCACGCTAAAAGAACTAGACAGTTTTATCTCAACTGTTTAGTTCAAACAAGATACAGTTGTGTCTCAAATAGTTGGATTTCAACATTTTTATCATATCGCTCTGAAGATGGATTTATAAAATCCAAAACCTGGGTCGGTATAAATAAATATAATTATGAAAAGAACTCAAAGGCAATTTTTATTACAGAAAAGTTTCAGATTGTATTTTTGCTTTCACCTGAACACATTTACCTCGTAAATGCTATACCAACAGAAAAAATTTGTTTCGTAATTATTTTAGGAAACAGAATATGAAGGACAGAAAAAGTTCTGCTTTTTCTGTTATTTATCAAAATTAGATTTCAATACATATTAATTTCAGAAAAATTTAATAAGGTCACCATCTTGAACTTCTCAATTAAAAATAAAACTTTTACCCGAAGAAAAATTAATTTTTCCCCTTTTTCTCATTTTACAACTTTCATTTTAGGTACTTTTTTGTAAATTGACCATGGTTACGAATCTGTCATATCTGATCCAATAACCCATAAATTGTCAGAAAGGGAATTGAAAGAGCTTTAATTTAGTGGTACATTCAGGTCTCTAGCTCAAACACTTTTTGAGATATTGCTGCTTCAAAATCGGACCAAGTTTTCTGGTTCACATTATATATTCAAGGATTAAAAATTGAAAGTTTGGAGTTTGATACTTGCAAACTATTAAATAGTTTAACAGACTATAAATAGTTTAACAGACTTACAGCATATTGTACTACTCAACATCAAGAACGAGTGTTTGGCAGGGTTGTTACAATTTTTCCCATCCCCCAAAGAAATAATGGGTTTTATTGGGGCTTTAAACCTTTAAAAAACAGAAGAAAAACCCACCCTTTTTTTAATGTATCATGTAATTCTGATGTATTTTAGCATCAAAACTATAAAAATATGTTTTTTTTCTTCTTTTGGTTTCATATTTTGGTAAATTTTCATCACTTATTTTATTTCATTTAAAACATTTTGACTAATAATTTATGAACATAAAAATAAATTTGTATCACACAATTTATGATTTTTGAAAATCTGACCATGTAAGAAAAAGATACAGTATAACTGACCTCAGTTGAAAAATACAGTATACTATTTGATCTAAAAAATTACTTCAAATTAATAAAACTAAGAAAGCTAAATAAAACCCACCGTGCTGGGCTTTTTTTAATAAAACTCGGATTTTTCCAACCCTGGTATTTGGAAAAATATGTACTTAAATCTTTTAATCTGAAATAATAAATTCTTAACCAAAGAAAGGATTCACTAACTTCTGAAGCTAACAACTAAAAAAAGCCGTGTTTCTCAAAAATTTCAACACAAAAGATCGCTTCAAGTTTATCTTAGTTGTTATTAATTATATTGAAGATTTGTTTCGTTATTTATGAATAACACTCTAAGGTCGTTATAATAACAAAAACATGCAGAAAAATTATTTTTTTAACTGACTATTACTTGAAGGATTCTCATCCACAAGTATATTGATATTTACCTGGTATTATATCCGTAACATGTTGTACTAATGTGAGGTAGGCTTCTCTTGTATAACCTCTCCTCATACTTTCTAATACCTTATTACTACCACACTGTACAGGTAAATGAAGATTATTACAGATATTAGGATATGATGAAATCACACTCAAAACCTACAAAGAAAACATGCAATTAACATAATAATTATATTCCATCATTGTCAATTAGTGGGGACAACGAATTTCAACTTATTGTAGTCACAACTTCGTACTAGGATATTATGAAGTACTATTAAACTAATGTTTCACCACAATTTTGCTATATATCAAAAATTTTGTTGACTCATTTGAAATATGGAAAGTCAAAAAGTACTGAAAATTTATCTTGTTTCAATTGAATCCATTAACAATAAGAACACAAACATTTAAATCAAGATATCAAACTGTTAACAGCATAATTATGCTACAGTAAAAGAGATTGGATTCACGGGATCAAAATATTAAGTACCGTATAACAAAAGTTATTTAAGCGAACGTACTCTTTGAGACCTAACACTACAGTAATACCTAAAATGTGCTATATTTGGGGTGGCCTTCTCTCTTTTCCCCTAAAATGCTTATAAAACAAGTTATATATACTTACAAGTTGGAGAATTTAGTTCTTCAAAAAATAATTACCTGATCGGGGAAATCTTTTGGATGAGGTGATGTAAATCTTATTCTTAATTCTGGATGTATCTGTGCAACTTTTTCAAGTAATGTACTAAACCTCAAACCTCCACCTTTGTTACGATATATTGTACGAAAACCTTTGGATAATTCAGTTACATTCATACTATGGCTCACTTCAGATATATCACAGTAGCTGTTCACATTCTGACCTTAGACAAAAAGTAAGAACGATAATAATATAAAATTGAAATTCTATTCAATAAGCTGAGACTGATTGACAGAATTTTCTATAATTGATAAGTTCCTTTCAAGCTTAATTTGAATTTATATAATATATTATATTGGGTGAGTAAACTTGGCCCAGGAAAGAAGTGTGAAGATGAATTACCTAGCAGAAAAGCAAGATCTAGCCGCAAAGTCTACGATCCAGACCTTGGAAACCAAAAAGGGGTGTGTTCACCAAAAGTGAACAGTAGTAAAGAGTATTCTGAATGAAAGCAGGTGAAAAATGAGTAAATGGATCACTGCAAACAAATTGAACTTCCCAATACAGAGAATACTACCTGCATATACTCTAAGATCAATTAACTGTTCAGACTAAAAGAATTATTTTTTCCTATAGTTTCAGAAAGAAAAACAGTAAAAAAAACGTATTCCAATAGATTGCAGATCTTTTTATTCCTAGTTTTTATTAAATTTGTAAATCAAACAGAAACATTTATCAATTCAATATGTAATAAAAAGTAGACAATATGCTGTCTAGTTTTTCCTTTCATACATACTATAAAGTAAGTTTGTTTTCATTATATCATTGAAATCATAAAATTTATACGGTAGTTAAAATTTTTACAATCCTTTACCTAGTAGTGTGACTTCTTTAATTCCTTGTTCTACCAATAATGAAACTTCATCAACAATTGATTTGATTGGTCGAGAACGTTCTCTTCCTCTCGTGAAGGGAACAATACAATATGAACACATATTATCACAACCTCGCATTATAGAACTGAAAATAAGCAAAAGATAAACCTAGGCCTATGTGTAGTTTATAAAGTCTTTTCACATAAGACTGAAAAAAATACTGTTTTAGTTGCTTTTTTGAATTTATATTTTATTTAATAGAGATTACTGCTGTAATGGCATATTCGCATAATTATACAACTGCAGTACATGTTACGTTAATATTTGAAAAATATCAGTGTAATTAATGGTAACAGACTAATATTAAAAAATAAAAACTTAACTTATAGTGCAGAAAGTGCTCATACAATAAACATAAATACAGAACATGCAGTCACATCCACTAGCAGAATCATTTTTATGTTCTCTTTTGAATGTGTAATGGAAATTAATGAGAAAGACATTATAGGCTACTGTTAGGTGAAAATGAACCCACTGGACATGGTTTACACTATATGCTTTTTCTGAATAAATTGAATTGTCTTTAGTGGCAAATATAAAGTATCTTTTCAACTGAATGAAAACTCTTACACATATGCAGTAACAGCATTTTGATCTAGTCTGACTGGATTGACATCAGCATATGTTTCATCAAGTGATAGCTGTACATTGATGGCTTCCTGTGAGTCGTCTGCTAAAGCTAATAATCGTGGAAGATCTCTGTAACTATCTGGACCAGCTACTAAGTCAACACGATTATCTCCTTCAATCAGTTTGTGTTTCAAACGTTCAGCCATACAACCTAAGAAACAAAATTTAATTAACTTCAATATTTATGTTACGAAAAACACATGAAAACCTCTTTTAAAGGGTTACCTGCAGCTAAATTGACTTTTCTGATATCATTATAACATAATATTACTCTTCACTCTTCTTGATATAAATAACTCGTATTATTTTTCTTACCTCCCAAAAATCACCGGTTGTAGAGATATTCACCTTAGAAAATGCAAAGCAAGCGTGGCTCAAAACAAGACAACTGCTGATATATGAATAAAATTAAGTCAGTTCTGTTACTACTTAATAGATATGTGTTTTCGTCGAATAATTTGCATATTTTCGCAAGGCAGCGAAATTAAGCAGGTCGATTTGTGCTACCTTGCGGAAAATCTATCGACTATTTAAACAAAAATATCTCTTGATCCATTGGGTCAAAAAATGTCAAACATTTCGCAAAAATTCTTTAATAATATAAGCCTTATAAGGTACAAGAAAATCACAGAAAACTGGAAATTCATTATCTGCAGGTAACCCTTTAATGTTGCTTATGCACTATTTAACAGAAGAATTCATTAAAATAATAGAACTCAGAAATAAAATTTGCATTTCTTGACAATCAGAATAAATGTACTTTTAAAAGTACTGTTGAATTTGTTTGTAAACGTGTTTAATATATATAAAATGCATCAATTCTCTCAGAATGTTGCAATTTTAGGTTATACCTAATATTCCAATCTTCATATCATGACTTCCTTGGAATAACATATTCTTTCTTTTATTTTTCAACTGCTTTATTCTATTCCATATTTTCTGTTCAGCACCATCTCTTATAGAACATGTAACAATTAATACAACATTTGCTTCGTCTTCACACTGTGTTCTTACATAACCGTAAGACTGTAGGATTGACCATGCTATCTCTGTATCATTAACATTCATCTGACAACCATATACATCAAAAAATACTGAAACAGATTGGGGAAACAGAATAATTATTAATATTATCCATGCATGTAGTGTTCTTGAGAAACACAAATACTGTTAGTATTCTCTTGTTGTATCTAGTCAATGTGGTACCGTATTGGAAATCATTCTACAATGTACAGTTTCTCTCCATACCCTTTCCAAATTCCATCTAACATATTAGGGCCAAGAAAAAAGTGAAAACAAGAAAGACCTATTTTGTTTGTAATTTTGAGTATACAACTTAATTGACTGCCTCATACTTTTAAAGTGAAAACTTACCATTACCAGCACATTAAGGTGAAAACTGTGAGAACAAAATCTATCTATGTCTAATAATAATATGATTACCAATAAATATCTATCTACTCTGGTACAGACGCGGCAACTTTCTGTACGTCCAGGCGGGGCTGAGAACAGGGCCAATTTAAGGATCGGCGAGACCCCCGGCGATGAACATCAATGAGGCCCTTTTCAGGATTTGGGAAAAAATAATGAAGACATGATTAGGGTCTAAAGGGAGCCCATCCGAGAAGTGCGACCACAGTTGGCGCGAGTGAGACATTTTTAAATAATAAGAGAGAAAACTGGCTGTTTTAAATTATTTTTACTCCGATATTCTGTAAAACAAAGTACTCTCATTTTTCTAATAGTTTTCAGTATTTTCCACAATTATGTAGTTTTTCAATTTCCTAATACATACTGTTTTAACATCATTGTTCATTTTTTTAATATTATTGCATAAATTAATGCCTTTTGATTTTCAATAACAGCAGTAATTTAATCTCATTGTAAATCTGCAATGAATCAATTACTTTATTCCCGATTTTTTCACTCTCCTATTAGAGGGGCTTCAGTGGCATAAATTCATTTGGTACTGTTGGAAGAGAAGAGCATGAAGTTTATGAATATGGGGGTTATTTTTTAATATATCCCTTTTTTTATAATAATAAAATGGTGTTTGCATTACTTATGGGGCACCCCTCGTAGAATAACTTAGATAATATACTACCCTTGGCTCACCTTGGGAGAAGTTTGATCTATTCCTCATGTTGTTAATATGTCTTCAGAATTGACTTCTGTGAAACCAGAGCAGAAGACAACAATGAGATCATGTGACTGGTATAGTCTGAAGAAGGTTAGAAGGCAGAAGGTACACTGCCGAAAATTTACATAAACAAAGTGCAACAGTTCTGAAGACATTCACAACATGAGGAATACATCAAACCTCTCCCAAGGTGAGCTTTTTATCCTATTAACCCATTTCCTAATTAGATAATATACATTGATGAAATATTATACATTTTCAACATAATTCTGGGTTGTCAGCTAAGATTACTCCAATCCAGTTGCTAAATATGTAAAGTATAATGGTATATTTTTAAAATCAATAGACTACTAATTTATTCCAATTTTTGAATAAACCGTACCCAATATACTATCTAGTGCCCCAGTTCTTTAAAGGGCATAATTTTTTTGTACGTGGGAATCCCACCTTTTCTTTTCTGTCCTTCATAAGTGTTCTTCTTAATGTAAGGAATAAACTCATTAGAAGGCACACTTGTAACTCCATTCTTCAAAACATTTGATTCTTCAATTGAACTCTTCTGAAGAAAATAATTCAAATCTGGTCCTTGTTTAGGAAGCTTTGAACTATAACTACAACTTCTTGTAATTTGAATGTGACAATTTGATGACAACAAACGTGAAGTCAATAGCCTTAGAAGTTTCATTGTTAACTGAAATATCACAATGATTAAGATATTAGCAGTAATAGCAGACAACAATAAGCCTACTTATAAGTCATAATTGGTTCAGAAAACATCATCTGTTTTTGCATTACAATTGAATACCTCATTTGAGTTTTCAACAGACTACATACAGGCCTCGATTTTAGTGAATACGAAGGCCATGTGTTAAAATTTGTGTGAATTTTTGTTGTATTGGCCACCAAATTCTTGGAAATGACCAGCAATAATTTACTCTCTCGTGTCATACAAACTATACTATTTAAAATGTTTGTTGGAAATAGAAAAAAAGTTTAATCATGTTGGCCTTGGCACAAATGGCAGCCAAACAATCAACAAAAATATGATGTGGAGTGCCGGAGTAAAGAAAAACAATTTCACATCACTAACTAATAATGCACATCAAACAGGGATACCGGAGCAGGGGCGTTCGCACTGCCACTGGCCCCCTTCCCCCCTGGAATTGTAAAATTATTGTTTGTAAAGGAGATAGGGCCTAGAGTGTAGAAAAAGTGAAACAAAAATAAGAAAAATTGTTTTTTAGCAAAATGTGTCCATAATTTTACAAAATATAGTAAAAATGGTCTAAAATAGGTCGCTATTACCATACTTTTTCAAAATTTCCTTCAATCGCGCCAACCATGGTGGAGATTAGCTGGTAGTCTCCGATGGACCTATGTTTTCAGTACGATCTCGCCCCCAGTTGGCAGAAAAGAGTTCCAGGGTCCCTGACATCATATAGGTGTATCCCATGAAGATGAAAGTAGTTCTAATCATCTAATTTCTGCTTTACCATATTATTTATGATTTAACTACTAAACTACAAAACAAAGTAAGCCTAACACACTGCTTATTTAAATAAATTTGTTAATATATGATACCATAATTCATTGATTTAATACAAATTATAGACACATTCAGTTCCGCTGGTGTGGGAGTATACAAATTAGATGTATCAGATTCATTTGAAATTAATAATGCATTTGAAAGCTATCTAATGAATTTGATAGCTAAATAATGTGTTGGATGGTCATCAAATGTATTACATAGCCATAAAATGAATTATAAAACCATGTAATGCGTTTGATTAGATAATTAGATAAAAAAAATCCCATTTAGGGATTGCCATCCCAGACGATTTTTTCAATCCCATGATTTCGGGATCAATATATTACAATCCCGAAATCCTGTTTTCAAAATATTAATTTCTAGTACCGGCATTAATCATGGGTGAAATCATTTTAGATTGTAGAACGAGGAATAAGACTATCAATAATACACGTGAGTAAAGACGTAAAAGTATTGAAGTTTTAACGATTTATTGCTTCAAAGCGCTACGAACGTCAGAAAGAAATCGTCGAGTGTTCATTCTTTCAAATATTACGTCAAAACATAACACAGT
>JAQIWE010004152.1:0-11056 GCA_034698565.1 Campodea plusiochaeta | reverse complement strand
ATAAAGATTATATTTTTATCAACAGGTGAATATACCAAACTGAATATACCACTAGTGGTATAGTCGCTATAATACAGTGCTGATTGGTTGTTGAAGGAAATTACAATTACTGATTGGTTTAGATCTTCAGAAAAAAGGGAAACATAATCATGAGTGAAATTCTCGTTAATATATCACAAAGCAAATCAGTGTTCGAAATTACCGGTTGTCCTATTGTCCCAAGACAACCATTTCTTTCAAGGGACAAAAAGTTTCAAAAACTAGGTTGTCCTCAGGACAACTAACTGTGACAGTTTCCATATCAAAACATGAGTATTTCACTCGTTTCATAGGCGTAATCCATGATTCGCGGAGACTTTACCAAGTTTTTTACTGGTCGCAATTGCTCGTTTTCAGAGGATTTTCTCCACTTTGTTATCGGAGTATTTCTTCACGATCAACATATTTCGTCTCGGAGTATTTTTTCCAAAGATGAAATACTTCGTTTAGGAACATTTCTCCTCAGCTGAAATACTTTGTTTAGGACTGTATTCCGCTATTGTAATTGTTCGTTTCTCGAGGCATTCGAGCATTACTCGCGGCTATTATAATCAATTTTCAACTACACTTTCGGCGCGTATATAAATGTTCGTTTTCGGGATCTTTTCGTGAACATAAGAGATTTGTTATCAAAAGATTTTGTAAGCCTTATCAATTTTAATTACCAGTTAAATACATTAATAAAAAAATATATATAAAGGTTATTGCTGAATTATATTAAAACATGACTATTCCAGATTATAATGGGTATAATACTACTTTTAAAAAGAATCCCAGTTGAGGGCAGCTGATCTCTTTGGAGGACAAGTGAAATATCTGATGTACTTGTTCTGAGGACAACTGAGAAATAAAACAAATTTGTAATAGTGCAATAACTTATCTAGATTTTGATTCACTACATTGAACTTTCACTAGCTATTTACATTAACGTATAAATTTTTCTACAAAATTAAAATAACAAGACCGACTGTCAAAAATGTTTTGACCATTTTTATAGGTCAAAACATTTTTGACTACGGTAACCTGTATTCTCTATGGAATCATCATTTTGGAAGTTTTGAGAAAACTTTCGTTTTAAAATATACCAGTAACAAAATTTTAGTACACATCAGTGCAATTCTCGTAAAATTAAAATGGTGAAAATCAAATCCCACCTTCAATTTCTTACAGTACAAAAAAGGAATGGAAAAAGGAAAAACATCGTAGAATAAAGTTTCTTTTCTTTCAGAGTATATCGTGTTCTCAAAAGCAGATCAAAAGATTTCTAAATTAACGATGTAATTATATACGAAATCGCCAGACGATTCCACACATCATATGCCTTTACGTCAAACAGGATATATTTCGTTTACTTATTTGCTTTAAAATTTTTAACATATTTTGGTTTTTGAAAGTTTTCAATGCATATACCCCAAGAAAAAAGGAAGAAATTCAACTTACCATATACCTATCTTTATAGTTCTGTTTTTATATTCATTTTGGAATAAATACAATAGAAATTAATATTATTCTGAAACTTTACATAATGCCACTTTTAATAACTTACTTATTCTGATATTTACCTACTTTTTTTCGTAAGGAAATAGTAATATACGGTACACATCGTATTTCAAATCGCCGAACCATGACCATGTTAGTGAATTTTCCGCGCTAAATATTCATCGACTCTGAATTTTCGCATGCTGAAATATACGTGTTGAATTTTCTCGACTGTGTACAGTATCCCCAAGGTAGGGGCACCTACCCGGTGCCCCAACCAATATTCATGAAACATTTCATTTTTAACGTTTTTGAGGCAAAATATCGAGTCAATACGGTTATAACACCTACTAGAAAAAGAAAATGAAAAAATTATGCAAATTACAAAACCAGTAAAAAATCATTATTTTTGTTTCTTCCATATTTTTACGGAATTGTATATTATTTTACACAAGCTGTTATATCTGCTTCTATATTAGACTATTGGACCCTGAAAAGTTAGTTACAATTGTTCCTCACTTGTATTGAGACAGCTATAGGGCCGCTGGATCCGTTCCTGTTTCAAATCAAGGACTTGTATAGCCTGTAAAGTTTCATTAACTGCAGTGACGTAAAGCTTTACCGCTTCATACTATATACTTAATTACTATATAATAATTATAATTATTAATAGTGCGCTTAGCTCGGACATCGGAGATAATAATATTTAACAAAATTTTAAAATGTATTGGAAGAAAAGATTGTATAGTATAGTCCACTACTTCCTTTGCACGCATATTTTTTGCGAGAATATAATAAATTCAAGAAATATAAAATTGTAGTTCACATTTGAGAAGTTTAAAACACGAGGAATAAAAAAAAATAACATATATGTGCAGTACATTTGAATATAATTTCATGACTCACAAAATAATTTTTTTGTAAAGCTATCTGTTATCCAGAAAGGTGAAGTGCTTTTTTTATATTCTTAGTTTCTATAATTATTTATACCACTGTTTCCGGGTTGGAAATTTTCATTTCTTTTCTCAAAAGTTTTGACCTTTTCCAAATTGGAGAACAGCAACTAGAATACTATATAGTAAAGAAAACAATCTGTATTTTCTACAAGCATACTCGCTATAAGAATATAGCTGTATGAATACAAATTGATAATTATTTTATTATCAACATATCTATCTAATTTCTCAATGATCAGCTACGTAATTCTTTCAACTGAAATCCTTTTCCTGATTTTCAATATTTTTCCTTTTCCCATGAGGGGGGGTATTTATGTATTATAGAGTTATTATATACTGAACAAATTTTTATTTACTACAACCTGGGATGGTCTGATTTTGGTTTGTTATAATATGTTGAAATGTAGCAACTACTATAATACTATAATTAAGCAGAATATATCTATACAGTATATATTTATTTAAAATTAATAACCACTTGTGTCAGTGGCGTAGGCAAGGGGGGAGGGTTATCGGGTTGTAACCCCCTCCCCCCTTGACGAAGTAAAAGTTAAAAATTTAATTTAACTAAAGATGTGTCAAAAACAGTGAAAAATTAAGCCTTAATAGTGAAAATTTCTAGAATCTTATAAATATTTGTAAAAAGTGCTTAAAAATGAGTAGTTTTCACCATATTTTACAAAAAAAAATCGCTGCCGCCAACCATGGTGGCGCGAGCTCGGACGGTTTTCGACATCACTTGGGCATATCCTCCCGTTTTCGAATTCCTGGCTACGCGCCCGACATGTGGTTTTGTAATGTCATTATACATAAATTCATAATTATTATAGCAACCCACAAAACAACGGAACGTGATCAAGTTCTATGCAAATAATAATAATAATACATAAGAAGAAATTGAATTTAAACACAATTATTCCCTTTCTGCATATATACATTTTTGAATAATATATTATTTTGTTGTGACTTCAGAAATAAATTATTTTCAAAATTTTAAGGAAGACGCCCCTGTTGTAAACTTACGTCTGCTGTATAATTATGTTCATAAGCAGTATATGTGAAATATTGATTTCTGTTTATATTTTCTATTTATTAAAAATATACTGGACATAGAGCTTATTTTTTAAATGTGAAAGTGAGGAAATATAAATTACGTTAGCTAGAAAATATTTCATCAGTGTAAGAAGTAAGAACGTCTCTGTTCAGCAACTTCTTATATATATATTTAAAGTTTATTACTCTTTAAAAGTTCTTTCATTTCGGAGATATTTATGCACCGTATAGAAATTGAGAAAGGTATTTGGATTGAATGAAGTGTAAAAAAATGCTTACGGAGCTAATTTTGTGAAGCGATTCAATTGCAGTGACGTCTATGAAACTATGACGAATCCACGAACTGTTGTTCACAGAGTTTATAAAGTTACAGCTTTTGTGAATTATTATTTATATTCATATTCATATTCAAATTTGTGATTATATATTTTTAAATCAATATAATTATATTGTCTATTACTGGAGTATCACTAAATATAAAATAATGATTTGTAGCCGGAGTTTAAAAATTAAATAAAATACCACAATATTAATTTAAATATAAAAGGTTAGTGTGAATTAAATAGTAATTTACTAAAACATAAAATTTCTATCGCAAGTTAGACCTAACTAACACAGCAAAGCACACTATTTTAAATAATTAATCAGCCTGGTAATAGTGATATCCATGGACAGAAAGATAATTAGATAACAACAATTAACAGACGAGTTTTAAATATTTTCCTCTTATTATAATTATTTTTTTACTGACATATAAATTTGTCAACACCGGTGTTCAAACGGTGAGAACCCAGGTTATGATTACGTAATAAGTTTTCTTCTCCACACGAGAGGAACTACTTCTTCAAGTCAGAAAAGTACAGCTGACTGCCGGTAGTGCTTGTGTTGCTGTGAATCGAGTTCCTTTCTTTCTTTATTTAGCTGTGAAAACTGTAAGAAGATCTTCCTGTGTTATTGTGTATTGGGTTTTGAAAGTCTCTACTGTGATCAGTGGTGAGTAGTGCATCTCCATACAGTAATATTCATGTAGGAAAAGGGTTTTTCTGAAAGTGTAGTTCAATTTTAAAAACCCTCAATATTTTCGCGCGAAATCGCAGTAGGCTAGGATAATTTTCAGGATTCCACGGTTTACATGGACAAAATGTTATTTCTTTCTTTATTGTAAACATTGGTTATTGTAGGCCTATTTATATAATTGCTAATTTTATTTTATGTAGATCAGTCACAGTTTATACCCTTGGTTCTACTCTGGCACGTGAATGAAAAGATGGCGATTAGGATGCAGCTCAGTTTTTTATGTAGATGAAGTTAGAACTACTTTTCATATCTTTATTAATCAGGCCTGCGTTCAATTATGCATTTAGACCTATTATTTGCAACACAAAGTTTTCTTTGAGGAAGGAAGATCAGAAAGTGAAGCACTAAATGTATGTAACAATGTAATAATTTTTCAGACTCCGTTGCAGAAATTTTGTAGATTTTAATAACGATAATAGGCCTAGCCTATAAACAAACGATATTTTTGGACATTTTAGAAACCCTCTAGAGACCTTTTGTAGTCTTCACACGATCCAAAGAAAAGTTATAGGCCTATTTATTTAATTTCTTTCTCCAAAAAAATAACTTTTTCGTATTAAACTTTTGGTTACAGAACTACTTTTTTCGTGTTTAATTCTCGACCACTGAGTCACCGAATTCGCGGTAAATTTTGCAAGACTTGAAATTAATTTTCATAAATTAAATATTTTCTAAATCTTCCTGTAGGCTATAGCCTAGTTGGAGTTTCAAAGAACAAATTAAGTTGATTCAAATTAAAGTACCATATTTGTATTATTTCAAAGATCTTAGAATATGTCTATATGATAGTTTCGTTTTACTGTCGATGAATTCGTAAAATTAGGTATATCACATGGTACTAATACTCAGCTAAAGGGATGCTGAATTGCTGAGCATGACTGAGTTATTTGATATCACATGGCACTAATACTCAGCTAGAGGGATGCTGAATTGCTGAGGATTAGTTATTCGAGACGGCACCACTATTTTATACTTGTGCAATGTTCGTGAAATAAGAAACTTTGAATATCCTTGAAGCTTAGTAAGTGCTGAACGTACAATGGAAATTATATAACATTACCCATTTCATCATCGAAAGTGTTTATAATAGACCAGCCTTATGCACTTATGTTGTAGAAAGTTTCAGTTAGTGTAGTGAACTTCGTGGTTCTTTTCTGCTGTTCGAAGAAGAATACAAGTAAGATTTGTTAATGACATATGTTGACGATTTGCACTAGCTAATAAGGTATATTTTCCAATTTCGTGATTATTTTCGAATTAGCATGTGGCACTTTATAATTATAGAAATTGATGGAAATCATGGAATTCATATACTCACTTCAAAGTTTCTTTTCAATTTTTTTAACATTTTATATCAATAAGTGTCGAAGTTGCTTATATTGCTAAGATCGCTTTATAGTTTCTAACACAGTAGGCCTAACACAGAGCCTACTACATACACAAAATATATCGCAGCATAAACCGTTATAGGCCTATAAATGTTGATTTTTGATGAAAGGTAGATATTTTCGAACAAAAATTCTCACCTTATTTAAAAGTCACATCTTCAGTCAAGCGAATTCGTTGAGTAATTATTTCTTTGAAGTATTGTCATATAATTTGTTAGTTTTCAGTGAATTGGAATATTTTATTCAGTTTTCTGCGATGGTTAAGTCTCTTATATAAACTACAGTACCTACTTGAAGCACGAGCGAATCATATAAAGTTGCATATTGTCAAGACATAACGTTAATATTTCTGTACACTTCAAAAATATAGCTAGTCTAATAGAACAATCCTAAGTCCTATCTAAAGTTACTAAACCTTAGTTTTTAATCTTTAATCTGCCCTCAACTAAGCAAGTGAATCCTGACATTATACCGTAACCCAAGTTCACTCTGAAGGGTTTTTTCATAAATGGTAAAATGAAAAGCCTCTATATTTTCCCCGTTTTAAAAGGGAATGGTTTTTAAATATTAGCCTCTGTAAAATATAACCTTGGTTTGGTAATTATGTGAGTCCGGAAATCAGAATCAGAGACTGCACTTTTTGTACAATATTCGTAGGCGGTACTACAGGGGGGGCAGTTGCCCACCCATTAGCTTTCGAGAAAGAAGATAAAATTAAAAAAAAAATCAGTAAAATGAATCAAACACAATAAAAACTGGAAAATATCAGAAATATGAGGCCAAAATTTTGACAAATACCAGTAAAAATTGTCGAAAATAAGGAGTTTTTGCAATAAAATTTCAATATTTTCTACGCTCACGCCAACCATGGTGGCGCTTCGCGGACGGTCTCCGACGGTATCAGTTTTAAAAGTACTTTGCCCCTCCATTAGAAAAGGTCTGGTTCCGCCTATGACAATATTATTGGTGTTTATTTATAGTGACACACATTATTGTGGTGTTCATATTCATTCTATTTCCAATATCCAAGAACTGAATCGAATGTAGGTTTATCTGTACACAGAAAGAAAACATATGATGTAACCATCTAATACGGACACACGGTCATCATAAAACAATAAATAATGCAATAATGATTAAATATTATAGGCCTAGGCTATACGAAGAAGTTATTAATTTAACTTATCATTGGTCAACATTGTACGATATTAGCAATGCTCACTATACTTCCAACGTGTAACAATCTTTATAAATAGCAAATTCAAGAAATAATAATTCTACGAACTTTACTGATTGCAACGTACTGGGGAACAAATCTTTTGTTTATGGAGGGGGGAAGCATTTAAATTGTCTATCCTTTCATGTAAGGTATTTAGAACGATAAACAAATTTTATGTGCTTTATTTAATACAAGAAATTGACTTTCAAATAATAAAAAAAAAGAACTAAAGTACTAAGAAGCAATGGAGACAATCAGACAAACGATGTGCAGATCGGTGCAGATCTTACTGTATTCTATGTAGGTCTTTGGTACAGATAAGCTATATAAAAAGATTTATCAATCGTGATCTTTGTTTATAAGTGATGATGTTTACATAATTAATAACTTTCGTTTAGATACGGTATAATGAGACACCGGAACCTTTTTGAAACCAAAGAATTTATTTTGAAGAAATGTTTGTATTGTCTTTATGACTGGCTTTGGAAAATTGTACGTGATTCAAAGTATTATAGCTGCTGCAATGTCAGTGTTTTATTTATGAGTTTCTGATGACAGTGTTCTTAAATTATAGGGAATGCAGGTTCAAAAAGGTATAGTGATGTATGATCATCAACTGGAATAGTTTTATTAATTACATGTGGAATGTTGTAAACTTCTTTATCGTATAGTTATTGTGTGATGTGTCAGTCATATTATACATTGAATCATTAGTTAATTACTGAAACTAGTGAAACATTTGATAAAAATTACAATAATTCTCATTAAAATTTAACATGATTATGTTTGGTTGAACTAATCAACTAAACAATAATTGTTTTAATACAGAGATGAGGTCACTAACTCACTATATTCACTGATATTGTTCGCGTCTCGTGCTACGGGATTAGACCCCAGGGATCCAAGAAATGACTGGGTGGTCTGAATAAGTGACCACCCGTAATATTATATTGCAGTACAATAATTGCCTCCAAAATTGTTAAAATATTTATTTTATTGTTTTGAAGAATTTTGTTGAAAAATGTTATTGTACATTGAGATAAAATCCATTCTTATATTTGGCAGGATATTTTATTATTAACGGTATGAATTATTAAAGTATAGATCTCAGATTTTTTAGAACAGAGAATACACATAAAATGAGAAATTATAGTCACCTGAAATATGAGCTTGATTGTATGTCACAAACGCTCTTAATTTTATTACGGTATATATTTGTTATGATGTACCATTTCGTAGTATTATTGTAAAACGTTATACGTATATTTTAAAATCACTCAAAAATTTCTTAATTATGTATTATCGGCTTCTAATAACAGACCTACATTATTTTCTGGATCATCTAAAATTAACATCCCTCTTGATTTTGTATTTATACATATATATTTTTTTCTCTCTCTCCGTCAAACAATCTCTCTTTATTATGGCCCAAAAAAGGTTATTATGACAAGACGTGTCAAAATCGTACTTTTCAAATTCGTTTGAGAAATTTAGTCAACGGGTTAAGATTTGGGTTTCGGGTCAAGTTTACGATATTTGCCCACCCTGGAGAATGAGTGAAGTTAAAGAATTAATTTACATTTATATCAAACCTGCACCTTTTAGAGTTGTTTTCCGAGGAAAATTTGACTTGGGGGACGATCAAGTCTGTCTGCAATCTTTCGGTTTTGACCAAAGTTTCTGGATGTATAGTGAAGCATAGTTTCAGGATATTCTGAAATTAGTCCAAATCAACCTATGTTTCTGATTTCTTGTTTTCATCATCAAAAACTTTTCATGAATCATTAATTTTATCTTGAACAACTTGGCTGATTTGAATCAAACTTTCATGATTGCAACTACGTGGGCATATATAAAAAAAAGTTCAGCTGTCAAAACCGAATTAGGTTTTCAAGTATTCCAAATTTTATGCTAATTTTCTCCACATGACAAGGTTATTACAGTCAAAACCGACCTGGGTTTCGAATTTCAAATTTTCATCTCAAACGTCCATGACGAAGATGGATTATAGATGTAGTAATGCTGTAGTTGCTTTTTGACAAAATTCCGAATTTGGGATTCCCATTTTAATCATGATAATTTTTTATTATTTCTGAAAAGGTAATAAATTATAATTCAACCTAGAGAAGAAAAGAAATTAAAAAGTCTGAACTAATAAGACTTTAATTTCTTCCAGGGAAATCGAGGGAAATAATTTGCTTCTTGTTTAAATAAAAAAAATAGTGAACTGCAATTTGTAATTTTTATGACAAAATAAAAACAAAAACATTAATTAAAGGGTTACCTGCAGCTAAATTTACTTTTTTGATATTATAACATAATATTAGTCTTCTTGATATAAATAACCCATATTATTTTTCGTACCTCTCAAAAATCACCGGTTGTCGACCTTAGAAAATGCAAGAAAATAAGCTGTAAGGTAGCGGAGCAAACGTGACCCAAAACAAGACAAATGCTGATGTACAAATAAAATGATTAATTTACATTATTTTTAAGTCAGTTTTGCTACTACGTAATAGATATGTGTTTTGATATGTGTTTTTCAGCAAATAATTTGCATCTTTTCGCAAGGCAGCAAAATTTAGCAGGTCGATTTGTGCTACCGTGTGGAAAATCTATTGACTATATAAACAGAAATATTTCTTGATCTGTTGGGTCAAAATATGCCAAACTTTTTGCAAAAATTATTTAATAATATAAGGTACAAGAAAATAACAGAAAACCGGAAATTCATTATTTGCAGGTAACCCTTTAAAAAAACGTCGAAGTTACAAAATTATGATACTCGGAGATAATTTTGCTCCCATGGGTAGGTTAAGTTCTAACAATAACTGTCGAAGTGAGCAATCTTTTTGGTTACAATAGTTATAGTCTTTTATAGTCTTAGTCTTTTAGTGTGAAGAAGGTAAACTATTCAATTGGAAAACCTCTTACGATGTTACGAAGTTGGACGATTATCTTATTAAAATAAAGTTATAAAGCCGATTAATGCTGATTGCTACACATAAGCATCTGCTCATATTTGCTACAACATCTCTTGTATTAAGGCTTGAACAATTTATCTGCTTTTATACAGTTTGATACATACATTGGAATACATTGTAGCAAGAGAAAAATATATTTTTATAACTCTCGCACTATACGACGACGTAGTAACGTACTCTAGGTTCCAACTTCCAGCAAGAAACATTTAGCTTATAGGTGGTCAGACACTCTCTGTCTCTCTCGTAAATCTTATACATCATAAAACTATTTCAAACCAAATGAATTATTAAAATAGCCCACTTTAACAATATACTTATAGTTAGAAATTTTGTAAATGGCATTCAAAGTAGAAATTATGAAATTTGTATTAAAAAGTTATTTAAGATTTTCCTGATTTCCAAAAACAATAATGAGGTTTTGTTAAAGATTTCGACCCTATAAAGCGACCTATAGAGGCACTGATTGCGACCACATGTTTTGCTGACATTCAGCTTTGTGCGTATTCTTGATAACGCCGATGAATTTCAATGGGTTAAAAATTCAAAGATTCAATTTGCAATATATAAAATACTTCAATATGATTGCAGATTCCAAATCTGACGACTTTGCCCAAACACTATTTACTTCATTAAAATAAATTATTTTTTGTTATATAAAAAGGTTTATTGCACTTCCAGCAGTAGAGTTTTATATGTTTGTTACAGATCATATCAAAATGAGATTTCGTCACCATGTATACTATCATGTGTATTAGTGTATAACTAAGAGCTTATTTATTTCATGGTCTTTAAGATTCAGTCTTAGTATTTCGTAGTTCCATGCTTCCACAACTACGGGGCACCACCTGCGGCCACTCCTAG
>JAQIWE010004151.1:0-11058 GCA_034698565.1 Campodea plusiochaeta | reverse complement strand
GACCCAAGACTCGTGTACAACATCAAGACCAAGACTGGTACACACAAGACCAAGACTATGGCAAGTCTTCCCAAGACCAAGACTCCTGTCAAAAAGTCTTGGGTCCCAAGACCAAGACTTCATCAGTCTTGGTCATGGTTTCAGAAACACTATAAACAAAGTAAAAATGGTTTTGCACCAGTTTGCAATTCAATTACCTGTTCAGATAGAATGAAAACACACTTTCTGATACTTGTGCTTGTGAAACCATATTATCAAATACAGTTGGAGTTCCTTGAGTATTGTCTAATGCAGAGAAAGCCAGTCCTAGTATACCATCCCATTTCCTTGGTGGTAGACTGTGTAGATCAGTAGCTTCAATGAATGTTTGACCAATAACATTTAGACTACCAACCTGAAGACACATACATAGAATAAAAAAATAATTTTTCATTTTGATATCTAAAAATACTCACAATTATAAAAATATTAAATTCACATTTCGACATATCGTCGTACCGGCGCTAACATCTCGTATGTACATGTTTCTAAATTTTTCAGGAGAAGAAAAAAACTGATATGATGTTATTTTTAAAGTATTTAATTAACAGTTTAACTTATTGTTTTTATTTTCGTTCAAACCGCTCTAAAGTTCATTTACTGTATTGACGAAAATGTCGCACACGCGAAGTTACTTTTTCGATTTTTCTTCACGTACGAGATATTAAAATTAGTGTTTCTGACAAGACCAAGACTGGTGTTTGCATCCCAAGACCTAGACCAAGACTTGTCATAAAAAGTCTTGTATCCCAAGACCAAGACTTTGCACCCCAAGACCAAGACTCTTGGGTAAGTCTTGGGTATAAAATAATTATGAAGAAATAAATGTTATTTTTAAGAATATTAGGATGTTTATGTTAAATATAGTGTGAAGTGAGTGATAAGGAAGAAAAAATACGCGATTATTTCCTTTACGTTTTATGATATCGTATCCCAAGACCAATTAGTGTAACACTAAGAATCCAAGACCAGGACTCTTGTACAAAACTCTTGGGTTAGTTTTGGGTGTAAAAAACTTATGAATAAATAAATAATGTTTTTTAAGATTGTTTGGATGTATAAATTGGTTAATTTCATAAGCAGGACGTAATAACAATAAAAAATTGTAACAATCCTTTAAAAATTACGGGGATTTCCCAAGACCCAAAACTTTTGTACAAGACCAAGACCAAGACTTCCTCATAAAAGTCTCCAAGACCAAGACTTGGTCAGTCTTGGTCTTGGTTTCAGAAACACTAATTGTTATTATATTATTATATTCTTTTTGAATTACGAGGTATAGTTCAAGCAGTTTACTCATTACTGTAACTTTCCTCAGCAATAGAATTCATTAAAATATTAAAAGTTTCGTAATGTGGTGATAATATTATCTTATGTAGATAAACTACTCTTTCGCTGGCTTTGCAAACTTGTTTAAATAATTCCTTTATTCTATCAAGTGCAGTAAGTACAAAAATACTGCGAATATTTTTTTTTCTCTGTATAAACGTATAGAGTTTTCTGTAATGTTTTTATTATTACTGGAGAGCTCAGCATACTCTCTGCAGGGTATGTTATGCAGTTATTATGCAGTAGTGCCTTATACAGTACTTGGAAACATGTAACATTGAATAGCGCTGCATATAGTGACGTCAAGTGCTGGAGTATAGGAGAGCTTATGAAATTCGCATAATGTGAAGTACATGGTAGAATCATAGGTAGGAAAAAACGATTTTTAGGTGAAGACAAAATAATTTCAATTGTTTTTGTAGTACAGGGCCGTAGCCGCATAGTGGCATGACACTCGCTCCATAAGATGATAACTAACAACCTCCGAAAAAGATTTTTCGGATGGGATGAAAAGACGTCGGTAAATATTATATCGGTAAATTAGAAGTAGAAATTCCGTTTGAAAAACGTGCAATAGCTGTTTGATTGGGAAGAGGTTCGGGCCGTGACAGCCAGGTGGCTCCCAAACTAGGCTTCAAAACATTGAAATGTACAGTATGCACGGCGCGTCGCGCGTGGCATGCGCAGTAGAGTTTCGTTTTATATCTTCTTTACATATAGTTATATTCGGGTAGAATCTAGCAGGTTATTATACAATTCAAATACTGAATGGATTATTCGACCAGGAAGAGTAGTTTCAGGTATATCTGCATGTTTGATGTATTGAGGCGGTGAAATGACAAACTTTTTTTAAAAGATTATTTTATATGCAAATAACTAAGTATCTCGTCTGTCTTACTGATTCTTATCAGTTGAAGTAACCAAAATCTTCAAATATTCTTAAAATACTTAAAACAATATTAATTTAAATGGTGAAGAGAATAACATGTTTATTTACATATTCTGTTTACATATAGTAAGTTGACAAACTCCACATAATAACAATATCAAATTAATTACAATAAAAAAAATTCAAATTTGCGTTTTTGTATGGTTGTGGAGAATGTGGATGGAATCCTTTAGCACTCTCATGACAATTTCTTGAACCAGTTTCTTTTGCAGGCCAAATCTTCTTATAAATTTCTCCATGAAAAAGTTAGTAATCGTTCTTAAGTGTTGAAAAAAACTGAAAAATAAGAACTTCATCAACTAGAATATATATTTTAAATATTTAAAATCATCTTCAAAGCAGTAGTCTATATTATTCAGCTTTCAAAAGGGCTAGAAAAACCTAAAAACCTTATATACAGAGTGCAATATTATTTTCTATTCGAAGAGCATCCGAAAAAAATGTCCATGTTATCCATGGGGAGAATACACCATAATAGTAAATACACTACATGGTATAGAGAAAGAATGGAATTGTTATTCCAGTATAGTAGTGGAACTGTTTGTGTGTTTTTGTGCTTAAGCTCACAGATACCCAAGAGGTTAAAAAAAGTTCTCTTTATATTTGGCAACAGAAGTGTTAGATTGTGTCCGATAAATAAAATAAAAAGTTTATTAATTTGACAAGATGAGAAGCGTAATAGGAAACGATGATCATTTGGAGGTTATAGTAATCAGTTTTCAAAACAAGAGTTTGTACTCTTGATAATACTGTTATTCAGGAGTGATTTCTACCCCTCCCTTACTTTATGTATTATTTGACATTTGTTGGAGATAGGGAGTGGGATCTATACAGTTATTACTGTTTATATTGAGAAATTGCGTTCACAACAACCCCATCACACCCTGTCCCTATCGTTTGTCGAAAAAGATTTATCAAACAAAATCATTAACTTTTTTTTTTAATTATAAACACTGACATTTTCAGATGTGACATACCATTCACAGAAAAGATGAGAGAAAATACTGATGGCGCTAATTTACACAATTAAAAAGTTAATAGTTTATGAGAGAGAAATATATGTTTATTTACATACTCTGTTTACACAGTAAATTGAAAAGTGCCACAGAATAACAATATTAAATTAATTTCAAAATTTTAACAAAAAATTATATCTTCGTATATATATGGTTGTGCAGTATGTTTCTTAATGATAAACTGGTAATAATTTAATCAACAACACACATTATTTTAAAAACGGAGTGTTAATTAATAATGGCAATGTTCAAATGACATATATCATTCTGAAATCGCTGATAAAATTCTCGTATTTTTAAAGGCGAAAGTCAACCCACAAACAAAGCATATGCCAACCATTTTCCCTTTTAATTCGTGCAAATGTAATCCTGCATAATTTATAACCTCTTTATTTTTCTGTTCCCATGAGATTAAGAGTGCGCCCAAATTAAGCAGATTCAGTATTATTTATGCATGACGTGTAGTAGGATGAGGTGAAACTGTCATGTGGGTTAGGGTATATACGTACATTCAAGGAAAGCAGGGTTATGGATGCTTCAGCTGGGTTAATTTTAACTGGTACAACACGTATTGTGCCATGCCATGTAAGAATTATAGTATTGATAGTGTTTCATCTAGAATTTGTCGAGGGCAGGGCGCATTCTGGTTAAATTGAGCACATTTTTACCTAAAGACAATTTGCCCGGGCTCATAAGATGGTCGTATAAATGTTTCACTGACATTTTTTAACATTTCGTCCTCAATGTTAGACCAATGTTAATGATGTATACGCCATTTGCAAGATCTCGTCGAGACCTTTAAAATGATGTATACCACGACTATATTTCTTTGGTATTTTCGTGAATAAACGGTTTTGAAACCTGGGAGTGATTATTATAGCGTAAGGGCGCCATGAAAGTAAGGCAGGGCGCTACGCCCTTCTAAAACGCTCTGGACGAGACACTATAGATTAAGATAGCCAGTTTTAATGGTGCAGCACATATATTATTTCTGTTAAATTCGGTAAAATAAGTTTGTATTCGTAAATAATCGGTAAAATAAGTTTGTAGTGTGATAGTTACTGGTTACTGCAAGACAATGTTAAAAATTTTACTTGCTAGATTTAAAACTTAAGAGTCCAATAAGTTCGAACCCAATTTTTCAGCTTACAATAAGCTGATTAAATAATTCAAATAGTGATTATTTTTTTGAAATTGAGAAAATATGAAATGTACATTTCTTATATAGAACAACTTTGCTAAATTTTTAAAGGTTAAAGGCCTACTGATGTAATTATTAAGATAAAGAGGATACATTGAATTAGACTTTGAAGTAAATCAGAGAAATGCCAATATTCAAGGCGATTCAGATGTTCCTTAATTTGCTTCTTTGACTTTCACTTTTTCCATTTATCCTTCTTCTATCTGCATCCTATACGCCTCACTTTTACAACATACTGCATACATATCAGGGGTATACTGTAATTACGAAAATGACGTAAGCAAATAATTATAAGCTAACATTCCTTATTTATTTTTTGTCCATTGGGTTATTTTAAATCCCGTTAATCCCTATTTAAAATTCATTGACTTTTGTATGGTTTACTGACCGCCCTTGAACTTTCCCGGATGTAAATAATGTGGTTAAGGAGGGGATAAAATGCAAATAAGAGGAAATACCTCTTTCGCTATTTTATCCTGGGATTAACGCTTAGTACGAGATTAATAAATGAGGAAGGGTTCTTCATTCAGTGTTAATAAGTTATTTTTAATTAGAATTTTTGATTAAGCCTCTCCACCGATATCAATACAGCAAAATCAGTGATTTAGGTATATATATTTTTTGTTATCACTAGGAGTTTTTCGACCATATAATTTAGTTATAATATTTTCAGCTCTCTTTTGATTAATCATAAAATGCAATGGATTGTAAAGGACTAAAAGTAATTTCCATTATTTCTCATTCAAAGAAACTATATAATATAAAAATCTTAATAATTGTGACATTTTTTAACTCCATTTACATTAATAATGCTAATAGTGAAATAATAAAAGTTGTTGCTGCAAAAGGAACAAGTCTCGTTGTGACAGTACATGGAATTGAAATATTGAATTAAAAAAAGGGATATACTAATACATATTTTTAAAAAGAAGTAATTTCAACGATGAAATACTATTTTAGCATCGAATTTCTTGGTTCGTCTAGAAAGTATATCTCTGACTACACTCGCGTAGAAGCATAGAGGTCTTCTTAAAATTAATTATTCAGATAACATAAAACGTTCATTTTTAAAAAGACTCTCATCTCCACCAAACTGTTATGCATAGATCTTGAAAATATTCCATTTTAGACCCCAATAAACAGGGTCAAAGTAAATTTTTCTTTACTATAAAGACTTACCATTAAATATTTTTATTTCTCCTAAAAGTTTTTTGCTTGAGTCGTTTGCTTTTATTTTCCTTTATTCACAAAGGAATAATCTCTCCAATTCTCAAGAGTTTCTGCTTCTATAGACATCAACCATCTAGATTTCTGTCTCGTTTGCAATTTCTTTACTTTTATATATCCATGTTTTACCCTGGGGATATTTTCAACATTTTTTGTTCTTCTTTTTCCACTCATTTTGATGATGAAGTACGAGAAACCCATGTGGCAAAAAATAAGGAAAGAAAACGAATGTTGTAGCACTTTTTTGTTTGAGTAAATGATGAAGAAAGGCGAAGCTAATGAAGTGGAATTAAATGTTACAATTGTCAACAGAGTGAGCTTAATAGCAAAAATAGTTAATGGTATAGATTTCGCAGCAGATGAGGAAATATTTTTTTCTTGTTTAAGAGGTTATTCTCAACAAGAACGGTAAAGTACTTCTGTATCAATATAAAAATTGTAAACAACTCTCCAAATGAGAAGCAGGACCTCCAGTACGGAATATTTATTTCTCGGATCACTCCCTCACTCAATACCCCTCCTACAGTACTTCAATCCAAATTGACAAAAAATGTATTTCTCTATTATGAATTTCATGTTTAGACTACAACCTTGATTGTTAAGGTCTTATGGCATCAAATTTTCAAAATTAAGTTGCACTAATTGGATAATTTAATACTATTCAAAATAATACTCTCTGCATCACTGATGGAATGGCTTATTGTTGGACTACCGGTTTCGAATATGCACGATTCATCATCGAGTCACTCAATCTACAAACAAAATTAAAATTAATTAATAATAGATTGAAGAAATAATAGATTGAGTGACCCGATGATGAATCGTGCAGATTCGAAACCGGTAGTCCAACAATAAATCATTCCATCAGTGAAGAGTTGGGCGTATTATTTTGAATAGTATATTTATCTATGCTTCCATTTTACAAGATGTGGATAATTTAATTTTACACATATTTCCTATACATATTAAAACGGAATTCAAATTGAAATGGAGGAAGCAATGGATGCCACTTCCACTCTAAAATATATAAATTGAGATACCTTCAGTCCACAAGATCTCAAATCTTTCATTTTAATTCTGGGGACTCTTCATTCCAGATATGGAGGGAGAGTGTAGATGAGGTAGTAGAAAGTGAATTTGTCCTATATCTCGGCTATATAGTTTTCAACTGCCTCTTATTCCTGAACTCCTTCTCTGGAGTCTGGACCCATTCCTGAAAAATAATAAAAGTTTGATATCGTCTCCCTTCTTCGAAGTGATTTCCGGGGGCCCTGTTTGCGATAGTGGTTTGATTCATAAGAGTGATATTGTTACTTATTAACAACACTGGTTTCACAGAAAATTTTATTTAGTGAAAGTATTTTCAAACCCCACTGTCTGAGAATCAATGAAAATCATGCAAACTAAAAATTACCAGTACATGCAATAAAAATTTTCGAAAGTTAAGGTGTGTGAGAAGCTAAAAGTTTTCGAAATTTGAAATATTAATGAAAACTGTATAATAACAGGTGACCCTTATGACTGAATATTATATTGATTATGCAGTCAATCCATTTTATCTCACCTTTTTTCAAGGTCAGCAGTGACCCATAGGACGGTCAATTTGCGATTGAAAGTTTTTTTCCGTAATTATTCCGTAACTTCTTTATTTATGAATATATTTGACTGATTTTTCCTTTAATGTATAGGGAATTGAAAGTTCTATGCTGTCTCTACCTCCAATTTCAAGATAATTTTAAACTTTGAAGTAAAAAAAATTAAATGAATTGACTGTAAAAAGCGCTCTGGAAAACCAATCATTAAAAATAATTGGATTACGATAATCGAAATTTCCCTTTAGAGACGGCATAGTGAAAGAATTAAGAAAATATCTGCAATAGCCTTCGAAAAACGAATTAATTACGTATAATGGGAATCCCTATACCTGTCTCCAGGTACCGACTTAAAGTCTCACGTCAGATTGGAAGTTGTATACTTTTGTCTTCCTTGCTGTCCTTATTCCCGTTTCTCTTTCTCTATATCTTTTATTGGTTTTTCTCTCCCCATGGGTCTACTTGATATCGACAATGTCATGACCAGCTATTAGAATAAATGCAACAGAAATATCCCTCTCCCCCTCTCAAACTGTAAATTCAGAAAACGAATTTCAAATATTGGAAACACGTGGGTCAGATTACACTCTGAAAGTTTATGATCATGATCTATTATATCACTATAAGTATACAGCGATCTTCTACAAACTATTATTTTAGTTGTTTTTAAATTAAATTATTAGAAGCTTTGTAAAGGACTGTATATATATTATAAATGAAATGTTTTTAACTGACTACTTTGCATTGGAAAAAAATTAAGAACAAGAAAAATTTCAGCTCAAGTGGGACTCGAACGCACGACCTCTGTCTATCCAGAACTCTACCAATAACTGAGCTATATTGAATCCGACAGAATGAATGAAAAATTTGTCTTATTCAATAGCTCAGTTGGTAGAGCACGGTCCTGGATAGACCGAGGTTGTGTGTTCGAGTCCTAGGTGAACCGAAATTTTCTTGTTCTTAATTTATTTTTCCAATGCAATGTATAGTCTGTTAAAAAGATTTCATTTATAATATTATTTTAGTGTTTCCTGAACTTCATACAGGAAGAATATTACCTTCTTTCGTAATTTTATTGTATTTTTATATCATGTATATTCCTTACGAGATGAACTCTTCATTTTTTTTTACTTATGTGACCATTTAGAAGAAACATTTAAATGTAATAACATGTAACTTATATACTTACTCAATATTTTATTGTTAATAATGAAAAATGCAAGAAAAAAAAATAGAATGGACTTACTATACTGCTATTCAGAAAAAAATATTCCTCGTAATCAGTAACGGTTTTTTTTTCTATATTTTTACATGACGAAACAGTGTCCTTATAATAAGAAAAAAGAAAGTCAGTAGATTATTATCATAACACCGTGTGTCTTGAAATAATATTACAACATAGTGATTCTGCCATGTACAATAAACATTATAATAAATTGTACAGCATACTTGCACAATGCATATAGTGTTTTCAAAACCTTACGGACCCAAATCGATTGCGATTAACTCATTTAGGGTGTTTCTGACATTCCAACAATTGATAATCCTTTGTTGACTTATTTGAATTCTTTGTCCGACCTGCGAATTGTATAGAAAATACACAATTTGTACAACCCAAATAAGTGGTCAACAATGGGTTTACCCGTCAAAATAGTTTGAAGACATACAGTAACCAGTTTGAATCCGTAAGATTTTGGAAGGACTATATTTTGCCCTGTTCCACAACTTTCCATCGGAATTTCCCCCAAATTCTCCTATTCTCCATGGAAACTCCAATACACAACAGCAGATGTATTAAATCCCAAGTAACTTCAATTAACTCTCTTCCCTCAGGCTTTACTAATTCACACAACTTAGGAAAGGAGTTATTGACAATAAAACATACTAAAATACAGAACACAGCGACAGTAACTTACTCATATAACTCTTACTCATATTATAATGTTGACATGTTGCGAAACTACATGTATGTTGCTTGTGGAATATTCGACGATACTTTCTGAGGGATTAAAGGCATTAATAGCTACATTATAGGTTAGAAGAAACTACTTTTAGGTGAAGACAGAAAAAATTCAAATGTTTTTCTAGTACAGGGCCGTAACCGCATGTTGGCATGACACTCGCTCCATATAAGACAACAACTGAAAACATGTGAAAACGATTTTTCTGATCGGATGAAAAGACGTAGGTAAATATTATGATGTTATTAAACATTACCTGCAAGTTAGAAGTAGAAATTCCGCTTGAAAACGTGCAATAGCTGTTTGATTGGGAATGGGTTCGGGCCGTCACCGCCAGGTGGCTCCCAAACTAGGTTTCAAAACACTCAAATGTAGGTGCGTGGCATGTGCAGTAGAGTTTCGTTTTATCTTCTTTACGTAGTATTATAGTTATCTTCGCAAATGATGAAATATGGCATGCGCTTGTCAGTATTTCACGTAACACCGAAACCTTTAATTTTACTCACTATATGCCCAGCAGGCTGTAAATGGCATCAAAATTTTGAAAACCCTTCATATTATCTACACTCACTGAAATAATATTAACTTAATTCATGCTAATATACGTAATAAAATAGGACGAATAAGTAACAATATATTATCCCAAATGTAATTATTACATTATTATTTTAATCCAAGACCACTACATGAGCATTGACGGGTAGTCAATTTTCCCAAACTCTAGCGGTAATATTAGAAATATGAAATTTGATGTTTCACAGAGCCTATTGGAAGTGTGGCTCCTAAATTTTCAACCGACACAAAGACGTCTTCATTCTTTCGAAGACTGGAGGACAGTTTCACATTGTTATGTCCTGCACAGGGTTTTCCTGTACCGTCTTTCAGGTATTTATTATTATCTATGATTGTTCTACGTTTATGAATTAGTCTGATGCTAAAAGTATCTGCCTTTCACTTTACGAATAGTCATGTAATATATGTCCACACTATAAGTCACCTTATAATTTTCCCTTTCCCCTCTTTTCGAAATCTCATAAATGTAATAAGAGATGATCGGAAAAGCGAAAATAAATGTTATATAATGTTTTTTAAATCGTAAGAACCCAAATCGATTAACTCTTCAAATTGTTTTGACAGTAAACACACTGTTGTCCACTTGTTTCGGAGGTTCAAATTCTCTATTTTCTTTACAAATGGCAAGAAAGTCAAATGAATTTAAACAGACTAATAAGGCACTATCACTTGACGGTTGCCATCAGAAACACCCTTGATGGGTTAAACTGTTAGGGTTCTTATGATTTAAAATACACTATACAACATTCCTATATACTGGTAATCTTTGCAGTTCAGTAGTTCACAGTTCTTCATATCTCTTCATTAACTTGGTAAATCTGAATTATGACTCTTCGGGTTTAACTGAATCTTAAATCCAATTATATTATATAAATTATAATAACATCGTTCTATATTATAGAAAAATAAAGTGACACAATATTCATCGGTCGAATTTCAATATCTGGTATAATGTGAAGCAGGGTGAAGCTATATTATTAATTATAACTTACTATAATATAGTCCTTCCAAAATCTTATAGACTCAAACTGGTTATGTCTTCTGGTCAAAGAAAACAAATAAGTCAACAAAGCATTATGGATTGTTGGAATGTCAGAAACACCTTTGATGGGCAGGGCCGTAGCGACCGCCGGGGCACCGCCCCGGGGCCCCAAGCTAAAGGGGCCCCTAA
>JAQIWE010004150.1:0-11060 GCA_034698565.1 Campodea plusiochaeta | reverse complement strand
ATCAAGTATTGTGTAAGTTAGTGAATTTCTGTCAAGGTTTATCTAACTAAAAGTGAAAAGCTTTCAACTTAACCAATTTCTTCTCTTATTGGCGATTGTCTCCTACTATTGTTCAGATTCCTGACGATACCCCTGTCTGGTCGTAACGATATTCAATATTGTACATACAGTATTTGAACTTAGTTCACCTGACATGGGAAATTAGTTTTTTTATCCAATTGAATGCTGAGACTTTCAGATGGAGAGGAACGGCAAAATATTTTAATTCAGTGGGAATACATTTGAAACTTTAGCGATACATCATTACTTTCGTTAAAGTTTGTTCTACAGCTGACAATTAAATACCGTTTAGAAAATAAACGTTTAATTACTTTTTTTTATAGAAAACATTGTTGAAACTGCAAAAAAATCACTCTTTTGCAGTATCTTGAGACACGGTAATCAAAGCAACTCAGATTTCGTAGTTATATTTCTGGATATCTGAATGTTCCAGACATCTCCGTTTTTGTGAGGTCCCTACTTCAATTATGTTGAAACACTAAATATAAAATTAAAAAAATATTGTATAGTTTATTTCAATTGTTTCTCTTGGATTTACCATGAAGCTCTGAAAGTTCGCACTTGCAAAATTCCACTCCCATGAAAAAAAACTAATCGTATATTCAGTAAGCTCTTAAAATGCTTACCTCTGATAAGGAGGCCTACTTAAATAACTGACTATACAAAATAGGTTTAAAAAAATATGTAAAGTTAAGTGAGAGTAAAAAAGAAGCAAATGGTTTTGACATAATTTGACCTTTAAACTTTTTTAAACATTACATAATGCATTGATTCTTTAAATATTTAATATCATGATTGTTTACTTTATATATTCCATTCGATTATTAAATATTTCAATACCGTGAGAGAAACAATAAACCTATTGTGTATACTTACGAAATAAGTATGCAATTTAATAACATAAGCAAACACAGAGAAAGAAGCATTTGATAGGTTAATATGTATATAGAGCATCAGAAGATTTTCCCTGATTCCAAATTTTCATCACATAATGTCGTTGGAAAATACAAAGTATACAGTTATTCATCTAAGAAAATTAAATTATTGACAAAATATATACGGAAATTAATTAATTTAAATATAGGCTGTCGCATATGTAATATTTCATTACTTTCGTTCTGATAATGGAATATTGCACGTCTTTAAATTACTATATAAATTTCTTAGTAAGAAAAATGTTCAATTTAAAAGCTGGTGAATTTAGGTCAAAGAATCAGCTGTATAATACTTTTAGGTCAGTTGTACTCAGGTTAGTAACAACGTGATTTATTATTTCGTTATCTGAACCTGGCTATTTTCAATTTGCAATTTTGAACATTTTTTGTACGTCCAGAAACATTGGAGAGCTCTGTAGCCTCCATTTTATCACGAAATGATACAGAAACCCTTGTTCTCAGACAGAGAAGACAAGGTAACTCAGAAATAAAGCGCAGTTTTCAATAGAAATATAATATTTCATTTCCACCCCCTCCAATAAAATTTACTAACTCAACCTCTCTTTTCTAGGCCTCATTGGCATCTGTAACGTCCTCAGATGAACAAGTGTTTATTTCCCGCCAATTAGTCTCAAGTGTTGATTTCAGTCGAAGAGCACTGTACTGGCTAGGTGCCAATGCCACTGTGTCGAATGCAGCGCCACCACAGTGGAAATGGAATGATGGATCGGTTGTACAGAATATAGGTAATTACACGATTTGGAATCTGCTGGGGATTTATTAATGCGGAAATTGATGGAATAATAGTTCATAAACTTTTCAAACTAATTCTGAATGTAATGCGAGGACTAATTCACTAACTCAAAAATTGTACGCTGAGCTCTGATTCTTAAAATTCTCAGAGATCCGAGAGATTGTTGAGATTCTCCATGATTCTTGAGTTTCCTAAATATTGCTGAGATTCATGATATTTTATATTTTACAGCTTCTTCGTGATATTTTACAGCTTCTTCGTTTTAAGATTCTTGCATTTACATTCTGTATATTCATAAAAAGATTCTTCCGAATTCTCCAGGTTCTTAAAATATTCTTAATGATCAATAATCATTTTGACTAAACAAATGTACACTGACTTTCAGAAGTGAATTGCCCCATCAATAAAAATAGTTTAAGAACAGATATGGATACTGTCATTAATCATTACTTCAATATTTAAGCACATTTTGAAAACTTTATAAGCCGATTTAAAATTTATTCATATTTATCGCAACTTGTGAACTTCCGAGTATCAATCATCTACAACATTAAACTAAAACTAGAAAAACGTAAGAGTGATGTTTATTGAAGAAACTTTAATGCTACAAATAAATTAATATAATTAATTATTTGTTCAATGTTACAAATAAATTAAGAAAGAGTCTACTATTTTTAGTATAATGTATGTAGATTACTAATGTGTAAAGGATTATTCTTTCTCCATTTAAACAGTACTTTTAACATTGACATTAAAGTTCATTAAATATTTGAATTTAACAATCAAATTAATATATTTTAATATTGTGTAATTTACCCTAAAACAATAATTAAAAAAATCCTATATCATCATATATAAACCCATCAACGTACAACAAACTTCCATTTTTTATTAACCCTACCCGCCCTTTCAATCGACCTTGTGCAATTGACATGTTGTTATAATATTTTGCTATTCCCCCCACTCTGAAAGTTTCTTCATAATCTCAAAGCTTGTTTGTAAGAAACTTACAAAACCCTAAAGTTTACAACTTGTAGAAGATGGATCACTTTGTTTTTCTCATGACGACACTTTATAAAAGTTTGGCTAACAATTCTGCAAATTTTCCTTCTGTATTTATGAAATAAGTTTATTGATATAATGGAAGATTTTCAATAAGTGCTTGATTTATGAGAAGAAAAGTTTTGAGTTATGCTTCTTGCATTAGTAAGGGTTCAAGGCTTCATGTAATATAATAATAATGCAAAAGGAACTGGTAATTTCATTTAAAGAAAAGTTTGAACTGTAATGGAAAAGCTCATTTACAAGCTAAGCATTTTGAATGATAAGGAATTTATTGTGTTGTATCTTTTTTTTAACTAGACTCTTCATGTAATAGTTCACAATTTAATGACAAAATTAAATAATTGACTTTTGTACAGCTTATTTGAATATTTGTAGAAAGTACTATTAACTTTTAAAAGAAATAATCCCTGAACAAAATTTACTGATCAAGCTCTCTCTACTCTCTATGAAATCAGAAATTCTTTTCTACTGTAAGTCTACCGGAAATCCACTCAAAATATTAAGCCATAATTATTTAACTTCAGATTCCTTAGTAATTTGTTTATAAAATGTAGTTAAATAGCAAATATTCACAAAATCTAACTAAAAAAATGAAGTACATGAAAAAAAGTCTTACATAGAATCATTCACAACTTTACAACAGATCATTTAAAGCAATTATCGTCGGACCAAAGTTATATCCAAGTCAAACTACAGAAATTCTACAAATGACACAAAATAGTTCCCATGGTATTCCACCTACACTATTCAAATCCACCCCCTTTCCTTCCCCTCGTTTCAGCATGGTCTTCTGGTATGTCTGGTACCCGAGGAGTTTCAAGAGCTAAGAACGCATCATGTCTAAGTCTACAATGGTCCTCAGGGGGTACTCTTCATTACAATGGCCTTAGTCTAAGACCACAGTCGTGTTTAATGCTTGGAGGATACGTATGCAAAAGAAGTAGTCAAGGTAAGTTACATTAGTGTGATTAGAAGGGAAAAGGTGTACGAGGGCATGGAAGTAAATTTTGGAGTCGAATGTGGGTTTGTGGGGTTTATTGTCATTTTTCAGTAGATTTTCTGAAAGTATTTTTTCAGTGCTTGTAATAATCAAGGACTCGAGGTATTTTTTTCAAGTTTACGTGACTTCATTTAAGCTAATTTACACAACGATAGAATCAGGCGAGCAAATGGATTTTACCAAAGGGTAAAAAAATATTTTGTGGAATGATCCTGTGCCAAAAAAAAATGTAAGGAGACCATTCATAAGTTGTATGCAGTGCCCATTTTATCGTTATATGCATCTAGTACATGGACAATGAAACTGAGCGAAGAAAAAAGAAGTATTTTAGGGAAACTCTAAGGGACAGAATCAAGAATGAAAAAAATACGAGAAGAGAATGCGTAGAGAAAGGATTAGTTGGTTTGGACACATGTAAAGAATGGCAGAAGAACAGTTACCACGGAAGGGTTTTGAAAATGAATTTGAAGGAAAAAGACCAAGAAGAAAACCGAGGAAAAGATGAGAACATACAATAATGGACTATATACGAAGTGAAGGACTTGATCCAAGAACTGATTTAGAAAAAGAATGATGAACAGACAGGAAGAACTGGAGAGCACTTTTACACAAATGATTCCAACCCGTGGTTACATGGAAAATGGAAGAAGAGGAAGATGGAAGCGGATTTAAATTGCTTTAATTCATATTTTCATATGAAAAAAGTTCCCTTTTATAAATTTTGGCATACAATTATTTCAAAATTTTGACATTGGTTCTTTGAATTATTGAAAACTATGATTAGTTTAATAAACTTTATTAATTTGTTCACCAATAAAATAATTCATGTTATATATAAGAAAGTTCGATTGCTTGAGTCATAATAATGGCTTACTATTATCCGATAACATATTTTCCTCTTATGACACTTACTTATACCAGTGATGTTAATTTTAAAGTAACGTTTTTGTTAATGCCTGCTCTATAAAATGTGATGACGTTGAAACTTTTAGTTCTCCCTTCGTACATTTCTAACGTTTTTGTTAATGACAGTTCTGTACAATTTGATTACTGTAGCGCTAAAACTTTTAGTTCACTCTTCGTACATTCTAATTAAAAGTATTATTCATAAAAATGACAAAATGTAGATAGTTTAATTAAATATTTTTATAATATTCTTATTAAGTAAGACTTCCCTCAGTTAGTAACTGTACTTGGTTAAATTACAGTACAGCATGTCTGCAGCGTATAATATTCATCTAAAATTTAATCCGTGAAAAGTTAGGCGAGAGTTCGTATAATTAAATTAATTATATTACCCTGAAAAGTTAGACGAGAGTTTGTATTCAAATTTGGTTGTTCTACGATTGGTAAATCCATAAATGAAACAAAATCTTTGTCAATATTTCAGCGAAGATCCTTCACTTTTATCAAGACAGTATAAATATTACAAAGTTGACATTGAAATATGAACATTAAGTATATAGTTTGTTAATTACACACATTTTTTTTGTTAATTACAAAGAGAGTTCGTATATTTAAATTAATTTTATTACCCAACATTTATTGGTGTGGATATAATCATGAGCACGAACTGTTGAAGGTTCAGACAAAACGGAAAGTCTAGGTTTGGCTCAGGGGTTTTGTGATTTCCATTTTATCTGGAATTAATATTAAACTAATGATCTTATAAGAATCACCTATCACTACCGAAATTACAGTTTCTAGGATAAAAATGTTTATTGATTTGTGATTTGTTTACAAATGATGATTACAAAACTACAACTCAATTTTAAAGTTATGATGATAAAGAGTTACCTGCAGATAATGAATTTCCGGTTTTCTGTAATTTTCTTTAACCTTATATTATTAAAGAATTTTTGCATAAAGTTCGACATTTTTTTTACAAACGGATCAAGAGATATTTCGGTTTACATACTCGATAAATTTTTCACAAGGTAGCCCAAATCGACCTACTTAATTTTGCTGCCTTGCGAAAATATGCAAATTTTTCACTGAAAACCCCATATCAGAACACATATCTGTTAAGTGGTATCAAAAGTGCCTAAAAAATGATGCAAATTAATCATGTTATTCATATATCAGCAGCTGTCTTGTTTTGGGCCACGCTTGCTCCGCTACCTTATAGCTTACCTTCTTGCATTTTATAAGAGGAATATCTCCACAACCAGTGATTTTTGGAAGGTAAGAAAAATAATATGAGTTATTTATATCAAGAAGTCTAATATTATCTTACAATATCAGAAAAGTCAATTTAGCTACAGGTAACCCTATAAAAAAATAATTATTTTAAAAATATAATGAACATAAACGTTCAACCAATATTTCCACATAGCTCTATCTGCTTTAACTTTATATAAATATTTGTCGTTTTTATAAGATACAGTACTTCAAAACTTTTTCCCCGTTCTATATACGCTTCTCACCGCATCATTAAGTTTACGACATGGAAAGTTGTGCGCTGACAAGCAGCTTGTTATATTTTCTATATTCCTTTAGCTTTTGGATACATCTTTTTGAGTTACTGTCAATTCCACTGTAATGATGTTTGCCAAAAGGTTTTTATATATATTGTACGAGTATTTAAATATACGAATTTACTCGTTTTGTAGTTTATCGATGTTGAAGAGCTATTAGTTATAATTCTTATGGACTATTTAAATCCGAAATTTATTTTAGGGTAACATACTTTGGATTATAGTTTTCACGTTCTAGAATAACGAATTACAAAACTTACTCTGAACTAGTCTATCATTAAAAGTACTGACTGCTTAATACATCTTACTTTTCAATTCAATCTGTTTTCCTTACATTTGACAGAATAATGTCACATCCAATTATAAAATGCACAATTCTATATCATAATATACAAAAACAAAGTATATATATATATATATATTCGTATGCTGTTAATGTTTGTACAAACTTTTCTTGCCAGTAAATGTTCTGAAATCAGGCATGAAAAACATTTATTGCAATTATTATAATAAAATAGAGTGAAAGAAATCATCTAAGGAAAATTAATTTTTATTTTTTTGATTACTAATATAAAATACTTATCAAGGGTTCAAATACCCTGAAAACCCAATGAAAATGAATGCCAGTTGCTTCCGAATGTTTTATATCTCAACTAACTAAATATACTCAATTTCAGCACTGACAGCTTAAAATTCCTCAGACATCCTGTCAAGTGACCTGAATTCTTATGTTCAATTTATTTCATAATCTTCATATAATAAGCAAACATACTTCATCAGAAAGATCCATAAAAAAACATTGTCAAAACCTCACGTTTCTGAAGTTGCCAGACAACTATGGATAAAACAAGCATTGCATATTTATTTATTGTCCATTGTAGTTGGTGAGTCGACGGTCTAGCCATGACACATATTTCCAGTACATGTAAATTCTTAATGAAAAAGAATAGACAGCGTTGAAATAAATACACAGTAATAGCAAAATAACTAAAGAAAATAAAGAGAGTAGAAAATATACTGGAATATGGGAATAAAAATATTTTGAGAAGTGTACAGTATAACAAATGGATAAGAGTGATAAATTTAGTTATATTATGTGTCTGAAGTAATATTGTGATTTCACATAATTATTATAATAGTAATAACTGATATCATGAAATACACAAGAGCGTTGTCACTGAAGAGATTTCTTGGTATACATTGATACTTACCAATATGGAATATAGAAGGTGGTAGTTTTGTTGTGTTCTGCTCCTCAGTACAAACACTTGTTATTTTTTTAACAATATTACAAGAAGAAATATAACTTTATTAACTTGTGTTACATGACTGTTAACAAGAAGTAAAAAAGTCACTTCTAAGTATAAAATTCATACAAATTTTATACAATATTAATGTTTTGACTTATAATTGCCTTATAAAATTGCAAACTCTGACAACTCTTCTTTTGCGTAATACTATTATAAGGTTAAGTACATTCTTCTTCGTATTTCCAGCACTACTTGACTCTCCATTATTCTGCTCTACTTCCAACACCCAAATAATAATCTTCTTATTCGCTTTTATTCCTTATTTAAACATTTCTTCTCTTTTCAACAGTCCTAAGAGCTTTTACAACACTTTTAACTTAATGTTACTTCAAAAGATTTTTCATTTGGCTTTTAGTCTTCTCAGTACTTCCATTTTATGTTTGAACTGTGTTGTTTATTGGTACACAGTTTTAAGACATTTTAGTCATACTTATAGAGCTGCTATATTTAAGTAAAGTAAGTAAGTTCTTTATTTATCAAAGTATGAGGCCGTGTCGGCCCGTAATACAAATGCATACAAAATATATATACAAAGTACAAAAAATTTAAAAAATTATGTACAAAAATGTACAAAAATATTTTTACACATTAGGTTTTGCTATATTTAAGTACTGCCTAGGAAATACATAAATGTATCGTTTGCAAATTTATGCCGCAGTATAGAGTTTGATTTTTTTTTCCTCCGACACTAAACAAAATGAAATATGTATTGAACTGTAAGAGCAAAAATATTTAAGAAATAAAATTTTGGATGTGATTTTAAATGACTGAAAAAACTTTCGAAATTGAAAGTTCTGAATTAATAATTTCACTACAACCCATTATCAGCTGTTTCGAACTTTTTAAAGTTCATTTTCAGCAAAAATCAATAATGACAAAACAACATGCTCCTTCTGCGTACTTTGAATTGACGTAGTTTTCTTAATATCATAAAATCTCCACCTAAAGTTTTTTAAAGTGGCTTATATTATGCTATCAAAATACCTTTTGCAATTTTTCTAACCTACCGCACATTAGAAAAAAGTGGAAATCTAATCGAGAAAACAAACTTCTGTTAAATGTAAATGATCAGTGATGAAACAAAACGTTGCTGATTGTTATCAATGTTAAAATTAGCTTACAAAAGAATAATGAATGCCCCAAACAGGAAATATTGCATGATTATGCAAGATATGATTATTCATATTACTCACAGTCGACCCTGTTAAGATGTAAATAGTTCAATGTATTTAATATGTGCAATTTGATTGCTTCTATTTGACGAGTAACTATTATGAAAAATTAAGAATGAGAAAAATTTGTCGGATTCAATAGCTCAGTTGGTGTCCTGGATAGACCGAGGTCGTGAGTTCGAATCCCACATGAGTCGAAATTTTTCTTGTTCTTAATTTATTTTTCCAATGTAAAGTAGTCAGTTAAAAACATTTAATTTATAATTTAAATTCTATTAATGTTGTCGTGTATTTAATGTTTATTTATTTTATTTTGTATGGCTGGGGACAACATAATAAAATGGTTCCTAGATGTTCATATCTTGACCAGAAGGTCAATAGTGTATGGAAGAAATCTCCTTTAAAAGAGAGAAAATTCGTGTATTCCAGGAGAATTTCCAATTAAAAATTTCCGGACAAAAATGCCAGTTAAATTTGAAAATTGAAATTTCGAGTGTTGTATTTGAAAACTAAAGGTATATCTGGTCTTTTTGAAATTCTAAGCTGGCAATATATTACTGCGATCAATTTTCTTTTATTATTAGCAGATTGTAACGACTACTGACAGAAATAAAATTCAATGAAAATTATAGTTGTAAAAATCACATCTTGAAAGCACAAATTGAACATTTCCAAAATTGTAAATTGTTCAGAAGAGAAATTTTAAAGTTTGAAGAGTTTAAAAAAAAGAATATAAAATTTAAACAAAATAATGGTACTTTTATATTGCAATTATTTGTCCTGCTATCTTGGCAAGAAATATAATTATGTAAGATATTTGCTATAAAAAATGAAAAAGGACAAAAGATCTGTCCAAAATCGCTTAAAAAATGTATTTTGCACATTTAGGGATATGTCCGGATTTATCCCCTTTGTCCAGTTTTGTGCTCTGGAGAAATTTGTCATCGATTTTAATGTTCACATTACAAAATTAGCAGCTTTTTGAAATATGTCCCATATATCTTATTGTCCACTAACGCATTTTGCCTACCAAAATTTTATCATTCCTATATCAAAGAAACTACAGTGTTTTAGACATAAATCAAGTGTGCACTAAATGGAGAAACCAATCATCTAGCCAAAAGTGCAAAAACTTCATTTTGAAAAAGGGAGGACATGTAAATTTTGTGCTCCAAAGACGCAAAATATTAACTTGTTTATTTTGCTGTAAATTTAGTAAACTTATTTTGAATATCATAAACAATTTCTTAAAGGCCCATTATTTTTCAGAGGGATGTCTCATGTCTCGATTTCCAACACAGATTAAAGGTCCCTTGAGAATCGAGTACAATATAGAGAACAAAGAAAGTGAAAAGGGACTTTGTGTGGGAAAATGGGACCTCCCGTTGAAAAAACTACACGTTTAAATCACAACAAAGTATCAATGCAAATCGCTATTTTTATATACAAAAGCATAACTCTATGGAATTAAAATAAACCATTTTGATTTAATTAGCTTTTGAGTATATTATTATATATCTTATTATTAATATAGATAAAAACTATAGTGACTTAATTAAAGGTTTGGGGTATTTAGTCACCAAGGAATAGACATGGTATAAGACATAGTGTCATATCAACCCTCGGACAAGTATAAATGATGAGCCTTTAAGAGGAGAAACAGCTGTCTTATACCATGTCTATTCCTTGGTGACTAAATACCCCAACCTTACATCTTATTATAATATAAAGTGTAAAAGGATGAAAACACTTATTGTACTGGAACGTATTATACAATTTTGATATTATAGATTTCTTACCTCAGCACTGCTGACTTGCACGTAGAAAAGCAGTAATAAAAGACAGGCAAAAAACAAAACAAAATTCATATCTGAGCTTCAAAAATAGACCTTGTGTACTTGTTGAATATCACTATAAAGTATACTTATTTGTTGCTGAGATATACTTATTCGGTCTCTTTATGAAAAACAAGTACATATTTTTTTAAATAAAAAAATGTCATGCCGACAATATTATATACGCAGTTATTATTCCTCAAAATAATATGGTTTGAACGAGGGGTTTCTCACTTTCGAAAACAATGTACAAGATCTCGCGAAATCATGCAAAATCATTCGTAATCGAGCAAAGTCAAACGGCATTTATTTCACTTGATTTCACGTGATTTTGCCTGATTTCGTTTACAATTTTAACCACAAAGCAAGCGAGAAGAAGACAGTCTGATTCAGAAATTACGCTCTAAAACGTTGTTTTCAATTTCCTCCCGAGAGACATCTACCCGCGTCCT
>JAQIWE010004149.1:0-11060 GCA_034698565.1 Campodea plusiochaeta | reverse complement strand
TTCTAACATTGTAAAGCAGGAATGATGAGTGATACACATAGTGTCATATCAATCCTCAGACAAGTATAACTGATGAGTTTTTAAGAGACGAAACAGCTGCTGTCTTATACCATGTCTATTCCTTGGTGACTAAATACCCCAAACCTTACAACTTAACAAATTAAGTCACTGTAGTTTCTATCTATATTAATGTGAAGAAATATTCATATACATCTGGTAGGATTTGAACTGTTGAGCATAACTCCATAAGAACATAGTACCGATGATTATTTCGTAGTAGACAACTAAATTTAAAAGCCGAAGAGACTTGGAACATTTTATATATGTTTTCCATCACCCTGAATTTGAATCAGGGAGTAACCCTTTAGCAGCATGTAACCGACTAGTATATCACCACTTTTATAAATTATAAAGTAAATTAATTGAATTTTCACTGACCTGCTTCATCGAAAGATTTACAAGTGCCATCTGGTGACAACATACTGAGTCGTGTAAATTGCAGAGAATGAAACGGATTTAAATAAAGACTCGATCCACCTACAATAGCGGAATCACATTGACCTGTTCTCAAACCAAGGACTGCCTGTTGCAAAGCGAGAAGACTTGAAGAACATGCAGTGTCACTTGTAATACTCGGCCCTGCAAGAAAGTGTCATTAACATGTAAATATGTTTATTTCTAGCTCTCAATTGTAGATATTTTTCATTGATAGCTCACTAATTTGACTGACAATTAGAAAAATAAAGGACATAATGCTCTATTTCACTTTTTTTTTAAAGTATATTGAGTTGTTTAAAATATTTTTTGAATTATAACAACCACATTTACCGACTTATCATAATCTCATTTCAAAGTTAAAAGTAAATTTCGAATCAGCATCCTATATTATTTTCTACTATTTTATATTTAACATTTTCCAATACCTTATAATAGAGAAATATAAGAGCAAGAGACATAAGGTTCAAGCCGAATTTAGAAAATATACAAAAAAATGTGAATGTCATGATTTAGAATAATTATCCCCCCCAATAGAATTTTTGGTGCATTTGTAGGGAACCACCTCTTTCTCCCTCCACAGTATTTTCTTTTTTTTCTTTTTTGAAAAAGTAATTATTTTTATGTTAGTACGATTTTGACGCTTTTCTTTTAGTTACTTTGTTTTATTGTACGAGTGTTTCGAGTTTGGCGCCTGCGCAGAGGCGTGGAAATAAAAACTTCAGTTGTTTTTCGGGTCTTCAAGTAATCAGTCGTTTGAATTTTTGTCTTCCCAAGTATTGAGTCAAAATACCTTTTTTTCTTAGAAATTTAGGTTCAGAATGGAAAAGTATTCAAAGGAGCAATTAGAGGAAATACAAAGATGGTAAGAAATCATTATTTTTAGGGATTTTACGGATATTTTTTAAATAGTTTTCATCTTCATGTGAAATGACAGCGTGACTGTCTTTGTCTAGCTTCGGATTTGGGTCTATTTTTGTGTTATAATGCTTTAAAAGTCATCGGATTATAGTTCTTTTTGTTAACAAGTTGGAAAGGATTTGTTATTGTTATGGGAGACCATTTCTATTAAGAGATTTTTGTGGGTTTCTTATATTTTGGCGCCTTCAAACGCGCGGCACGATTTATTTAGCTTTCGGGCTATAACTACGCGCCGGGATATTTTATTTCGTGTTCTACAAAGCGGGGCATAATTTTGAATGTATTTTTGTGAATTTACATACATAAAATTGTTATTTCGTGGAGAACGTGGTTAGATTTCCGCGGTGAATTTGAGTTTGCATCGGCAGCCATTAGGTGGCGCTTCACGCATCCTGACAGGTGCTGCCACTAGCGGCGGAAATCGGCATTACCATTATTTTCGTCTGCTTCTCACTGGAGATATTTTTTGGACTTTTTAAGCATTTTTAAGTTGTAATTATGCAACTTTTGAATTATTTAAGTAAGTAGTGTTGTTTTGGGCTACATTATTTCCTTGTCTTGTTTTATTTGATATATTTACTACAAATAAAATGCGAAAATCGGCAATATCAGTAAGACATGATTACCATCCTAGAAACAGGACTGACTTTAGGGAGGGATTTTTGACTACTCAAAGCCATAACAACATCCCGGAGCAAATAAATATGGAAATTACTGATACTCAGAGTGCACATACAGTACCAGGTGTAAGCCAAGATTATGGTGCAAGTCAATTTCAACCAATGCAGGTGCCAGATCGGGTTATTGACATAGGCTTGCAAGCTGACCAAAATTTGCTACCGTTGACTACTACGAATTTGTCTCGTCATACATCACAACATGAAAGTAATCATACACAATTAACATTACGGGATATGATTGTTGTTGATGAAACAGCATCTAGCGTTAGTAGGCAATTAGAAAACTATAGAACTCGGCAAACTAGTCAAAGCGTTAGGCCCACTAATCAAGTAGTTTATGAACCGAGTATACATGATGATTGTCAATCATTAATAGGTCACGGCGACCATTATGGTAGGTTACTAGCTATCGAGCGAAATAGTCGAAATGGGAGTATTACGAATAATCGCAGTAACATACCTTATAATCCTTCACAAAGGGAAGGGCAATTACCAGGAAGGTTAAGTCGGGATAGGCCTACCAAAGCAGCCCTAGCTGTTTCTCGGGAACAACAACCGGTGTTTCAGAGTAATCAAATACCGACGATGGATTATGGGCAAGATCACGATAGACTATCTTATATTCCAGTTCCTAGAACTGAACAAATTAGGCTAGATCAATATAGGCCTAGGCCTACTGAATTTACAGGTTTACGGGAACAGCAGTCGGTACCTCATGTAAATCAAATACCGTTAGAATACAATAACCCAGTAGCTTCAGTAAGTTACAATTTACCGGATCCACCTTCATACTCGGGAGAAAAGGATGCTTCTTCGGCTAGAACATTCCTTACTCAATTAAAACAGTATGGGCAATCATTCAATTTGACCTTGGATCAATTATTAAGGCAAGTAGTTCCGCGGAGTCTTTGTGAAGAGGCTCAAATATGGTACATGGCTAGGACTTCTCGGCAAAAACAATTCTTAGATTGGTTTGACTTCGAAATGCAATTTTTAAGTGCGTACGAAACTTCAGATTATGTTCAGAAGTTACAGAGACAGATATTCTACTCGTCTCAAACTAGTGGGCAAACTTTGTTAGCATATATAAATAGTCTAGAACTGTTATATTCTCGGTTAAATGCAAATACATCTGATCGGGAAATCATAAGTAAGGCGATTGAATCGTGTTTGCCTATTTATCAGCAAGAATGGGCTAAGTATGAGTGTCCCACAAATTTAACAATGTTGACGGCACTGGCATCTCGTATCCAGAATACAGTGGCAAAGCGGGTTGATGAACAGCGACAGCTTGCACCATATGAACTGGCTGAGCCAGGGCTGATTTACGGGGCCTATAATGCAAAATCAACTCTTAATCAGGTTAAAGTTTTCAACACAATAAGCGGCAAAGAGGAACTTAGTCTTGAAGTTATAAATCCGCGTCGCTATGCAATTGAAAAACTTTTCGGGAACCTCGGTGGCAACACTGATATTGTAAAAAGGGGTAAATCGGGTTCTACCGAAAATAAAAAGGCTTTAAATCCAGAAATCGGTGATGGTTGTGCTATTTGCTTTTACAAAAATCCGAATTACTACCATACCCATACTACTGATAATTGTAGATTTAATAATTTAAACAAACAGAAACGGGTAGAAGGGAAATTTCTTAAGGACGAAAAAATAGAAGGGAAATCTAACTCTGCAAAAACTAACAATTCGGGTAATGAGGAAAATAAACAGGATTCTAACAATTCAAATACTGGGAAAAGTAACTATAGGCTTTCAAAAGAAAAGTTAGAACGCAGTAGAAAGGAAAATTTATGCTTCGCATGTAACGGGCCCTGGTTTCAAGGTCACATGTGCCCAGAGCGATTGGAAAATGCCAAACAACGTTTAGATCGGGCGAAATCACACTTCGAAAAATTACAGCTTGAATCGAGCGGCGTAAAAACTAATGATAATCAGAATTCCCCAAATGGGTCAGGGTAGGTCCTGATTACCCTGCGGAGGATGATGAGTTATTGGATATCGTCCCTCATCATGTCAGTGACCTACCTAATATAAAATTTATTCCAGGGATAAGTTTTGGAAATCGGGAAAAATCAAAACGGGTCGATTTTACTTATAAAGATATTAGTGAAATTCCACCTTTTAAAAGGAGTAAAATTGATGTTGAAGAATCTAATCAGGTTAAATCAGATCTTAACAGCAAAGATTTTACATCAAAAGTTGAAAGTTCCTTGTCGACGTTTATTATTGATAAAAATGTTAAAGAAATTGAGGTTCAAAGTGTTAAAAATTTAAATCCTATTTCTCCATTGGTTCCACCAGAAATCACGTTACAAACTTGTATCGCTTTTAGAGACGGCAATCTTAAATCCGAAATGTACGGAGTGATTATGCCTAACAAAAAAAAGGGTGCTGGTATTGGCGGCGAAATCGGGGAATCATTAAATGATAAAGTTGAGCGAACTGAAATAAAAAGTAGTGAAATTAGTAAGACTGTAAAGGCGGAATTTAACGGGGTTTTAAGATGTGAACAAGATGTTATAAGTGAAAAGGAGTTTGTAGCGGGCCCTGCTGAAGCGACCTCGAATATAAACTCTAAAAAATTATTGGCTGATTATGCAGCTTTTGTTCATTTTAATGAGTTATCAGAGGATAAAGATGGCATTGTGAATAATAATAATGAATCTTTGTCAGGCCCTGCTGTTAAGCCTACTTTTCGGAATTCGTTATTAACTGGGAAGTCTTTTGAGAATAATTTTTCGAAAATTTTTATTGGCAGTTTAGAAGTTTCAAATAAAGCTGTTGGAAATATTTCGGAACATGTAAGAGATAAACTGTTCTACGAAACCGTGTCTTCAATAAAATGCAAATTTAAAGAAAGTTATAATTGTCTAACTGTTGAAAGTTCTCGGAAAAAAGTCGGGAAAAATATTTTAAAGAAGAAATTTACTTCTGGCCTACTTTCGGGATCAGCATACAAATCAGTTCACGTAAAACCAATTGAAACAGTGAAACCAGTGGACGAATGGGATCAGTTATTTGAGGAAATTACTGATGCTTTAAATCATAGGCTAATTCACCCTGATATGATTACAAATATGAGAAAAGAGTCGGGATCTTATAATAGTCTATACAGGGAAAAATTAGTTATTTTAAAAGCAAACAATTTGATATACAAAAATAATTTGCGTATCGAACGGGAAATAGCAAATTCAACAAACGGGAAGAATATTTCAAAATTGTCTTCAAACATACAGGAAGGTTATTCTGACTTCGATAAAAATATTTGTGGAAATGACGACACTGACACCACAGACAGTTCAGGAGTCGGGCCTTACGAAAATCCTTTAAATTTGTCAAAGCGTATTAAATGTGACTATGTCACTAATATTAGGGATGCTTATTACCTATTATTACATCAGGACATAGAAATTTCCTTTTGTGATTTTTCTCCATTTATCGAAACTTCAATTAATTCAAAACGGGACAGTTTTTTGCAAAAGCAAAATCCTCAGATAACAAATACACAGCTGTACAATATCGAAAATAGCGACTGTGGATCTAGCGAAAATATTTCACTTTCAGCAATGGAATATTTATGTGGCACTGATAAGGGGGAGTTCGATGAACTCAAACCTGTGTTAAGAGTTTCGGTATTCGGGGAATTTAAAGAAATACTTCTTGATACGGGATGTAGCAATAATGTGGCTAGTGAGGCGCTTTTACCTCTTTTTAAAAAAAATAACGTTAAAATAAAAAAAACAAATTACACATATTTCATTTGCTAAGGGGCATTCAGTTGTTGATAAAGTTGTTACAGTTCCGATAGAATGGGAATTCGGGCGGCAAAATATTCAGTTTATTTTAATTCCATCACTGTCAGAGAACATAATTTGCGGAAGATCTTTTCTTTATAAAAACGGGATTTGTTTAAACTTTGAATTTGTTGCTTGGTCTTTTGGTATAACACCAGATGTTTTATATCCATTTCATAATAGGCCTATGAAGCGATTGAATCACCAAAACAACCTGTGTTTGGTGAAGTGTAATTCAAATTTAGAATGTTACCAAGTAACTGATTTAAATACATTCGGGGAAAATTTTGAAAATATAACGGTGGATTTTTTAAAAAACGTCAACTTGGATAGTATGTCCCATGAACACAAGGGGATAACGGAACTTATATTGCGGGCCGAAACTACAGAAGAAGCAAAATTGAAACTTTTTAAAGAGTTATTTAAAGTTGAACGGGTATTTGCGCAAAAACTCGGGGTCACTGATGTTATAGAATTTCATATACCAACGGGAGACGCAAAACCCATTAATGTTCGGCAACCACCATTAAATGACCGAAAGTTGGAGGTAATCGAAAAAGAGATAGAAAAATTATTGGAAGACGAAGTCATAATTCCCTGTGAATTCTCATCTTGGAATTCTCCAGTGCACGCAATACCGAAATCCAAGGATAAAACTCAGCTAAGATTTATTATAAATTTCTCGCAAATTAATAAAATTATGGATTTTGACGCACTAGAATTTCCGAATGTAGATATGATTTTATCAAGAATCGGGAATGCACCTTACCAATCTTTTTGCGATGTTTCGGCCAGCTTCCATCAAATTAAAATTCGTAAAGAGGATCAACCAAAGACAGCGTTTGGAATAAACGGGAAGCGTTACATGTTCCAGCGCATGGTAATGGGATCTTCGAATTCGTCTGCCGTATTCTCTAATTTGATGTATCGGATACTTGGCGATGTGCGCTACTGCGCTCAAAATTTTTTGGATGACGTGGCCATCCATAGTTGCGACTTAGATGAACATATTCGGGACATAATAACTGTTCTCTCAAAGTTACAAGAAGCGGGAATTACAATAAGTGTACCAAAATCTCAGCTTTTCGCAAGATCCCATGTTTTCTTAGGATTTTTATTAGAACCATCAGGGATAAAAAAACCTAATCCGGCAAAAATAGAGGCCTTAAGAACAATAAAACTACCAAAATCTGCTCGCGATATTAAAAGTTATTTGGGCTTAATAAATTTTTTTAGTCAGTTTATACATAATTATGCTTTTTATGCTGCGAGTCTAAACGAACTTTTAAAAAAAGACCAACCTTTTCTGTGGAACGAAAAACGGGAATCAGATTTTAACTATCTTCGAAATGCCCTTATCAATGCCACACAGCTATATTTGCCAGTCATAAACCAACCATTTATTTTATATTACCAAGGCGACCAGCGAGGTTTATCAGCAATATTAGCACAATCTAACGGGACTTTGGTAAAACCAGTTTATTTCATTTCCAGACAGCTTCACGGGAGTGAAAAGAACTGGTCATTTTCCGAGATTAATATTTTGGCTTTCCATTGGGCTTTAAAAAAATTAAAATTTTATTTGCTGGGTCGGCAATTTACTGTGTTCTCGAATGAACCAACATTAAGATGGGCCATGTCTTCGCACATGGAGGGTCGTATAGGTAGAATGTGTTTAGAACTTCAAGATTATGTATTTGTAATAAAGCAAATTAAAACAAAACGGGAATCAAATTTATTAGAAATTATTTTAGAGGCACTTCGAGATGAAACTAGTAATGACGGGGACAATTCTCAAAATGTTGAGTGTGCAGTAACTACTGTAAAAGAAAACATTTTATTAGACATTTCTCGGGAACAGTGGATTATTTTACAACAACAGGATCCCGAACTTCAAAAAATCATTAAAGCGATAAAAGAGGAAAATCACGAAAATCGGGTGACTCACAATATTCGGGACATTGACAGCTATCTTTTGGACAAAAATGGAGTTCTTTTAAAACACATCCCTAATGAATATGCCGCCATATTGCCGGGACACAATGATTTTGCGGAAATGAAAATTTTGGTTCCCAAGATCTTACAAAATAAAATTTTGGCATTTTACCACGATTCCTTGGAACATGGCGCTCATTTCGGGAGATTAAAAACATTTCGGCGCATAGCGGAGACTTTCACTTGGACGGGATTATTTAAACAAGTAGGAAAATTTACAAAAAGCTGTATTCGGTGTCAAAAAGCGAAACCTTCTCATGTCTTAAGATATGGGAAAATGGGAAGAGCTCCAGTACCTCGGGTATGGGAAGTTTTGACTGTAGATTTTGCAGGTGGGTATAGCCCCAGTTATTCGGGTATTAGATTTGTTTTGATTGTTTCGTGCCAATTAAGCGGGTACACTAAATTATTCCCTATGAAGGAAAAAACTGCTTTAAAGACAGCAAATAAAGTTAAAAGCACATTTTATATGGGCCTTCCGGCGGCCATCTTGTCCGATCGAGGGTCAGAATTCATAGGCAAGGATTTCGAAAACATGTGTAAAAAACATAGCATCAGACATATTCTTATTTCGGCTTATTCACCACAGGGAAATTTATGCGAACGACGGGTTAAAATTTGGAAAATGCTACAGATTACAAATAACATGTCTCCAAAAAATTGGGATAAAATTATACATAGTTTAGAAATGGTAATCAATTCTACAGTGAATAACAGTACCTCATACCAACCAAATGAATTAATGTTCGGGCGTTCGTTTCATACTGAAATGCAGTTACGTCTTGGACCAGTCGAAATTAAACTAGATTCATCGGAGCCCCTCGATTTCGACGAATATTTTAAAAGGTTTGAAGATATCACAAATATTGCTCAGGAAAACGTGACTGAGGCTCGGGAAAGTAACAAATGCAAATTTGACTTGAAGCGAAAAGAGTTCGATCTGAAACCCGGGCAACTTTGTCTTCGAACAAATTTTGTTAAATCTAGTGCGGACAAGAATATTACAGCGGGACTTTGTGACAAATTTACCGGGCCCTTTGTAATCAAAAAACGAGTCAATTATAATACAGTGGACATTTCCCCAGTGGACAACGAAAACATTACACTGCGTTCGCACGTTAAACACTTAAAACCTTTTCACGAGCGGGAAAATGACGCGACAGAATGTGGGGATTTAAATTACAAATTAAATCATTTAGATGAAAATGAGAATGGGAATGATCACGAAGATGATTTTAATATGGATTTGTCCGATTTGTTTCCCGAGAACGATTCGGAAACAGATTTAGAGAAACATGTTGTTTCAAATAATACCGCAGGCGAAACAGAAGACAATATCGGGTCTCCAAATTTAACTTCTAACAGACCTATTACACAAGAGTTTAATTCGTGTCGACCCATTCGAAAACGTAAAACGCCTCATCATTTGCGGGAGTATGAATTAAAAGAGGTTAATGCTCTAAATGGTACATGTAATATATCGGGAACTTCTTTGAGAAAAGTCAAAAGTCTAAGCGATTTAAATAATACCACAGCAACTGACGAAAGCGTAACTGAAAATGATTGTTGTTCAAAATGTAAAACTTACTTTAAATATAAGTTAAAAGACAACATTTCAAGAGTAATTACGGCAATCAAAGATTTAAGTTTAAAATGTCCTTTTGAGAAAGATTGCACTTGTAAAAATATTCCAACATCAGTATATGTAGACGGGTGTAGTCTTAGCAATGGTAAAAAATATGCTAGGGGTGGATGCGGCATATTTTTTCATGACAATTGCAAATTTAACCAATGTATATTTCTGGGATTCGGGAGTAACAATAATTTTTCGGAATTGACTGCCGTGTCTAAAGCTTTACAGCTGATCAAATTTCACAAATTACCAGTTAACACAGTTTACACTGACTCAAAATTTACAGTGGCAGCAATTCAAGAATGGACCCCAAATCTCTGGCTAAACAACAATTTTAAGACGGCCGGGAATAAATTTGTACTTTATAAAGACATCATCTTACACATTTACAATCTTGTTAAAGAGCTTAACGTAACATTAAATTTTATCTATGGCCACCGTGGTATACACGGCAATACTGTGAGTGACGGGCTAAGTTATTATTCGGCTTTAACTGAGCGGTCTCACTATTCTCTATAGAAAAAAAGGGGAGATGGGGGGATTTCTTTCTACTTCTATCAACATAGAAGTAATTCGGGCCTTCTTTTTTTTTGCAGGATCGCAAGGAAGAATCCTAAGTTTTTCACCCAGGAGTTCCTCGAGAAGTACCTCGCTGTCGGGACTCTCCCATATAGAGAAGCGAAGGATCCTCCAGAACCAGATAACGATGAACTAATATACGGCAATTATCGCGGGGAAATGTACCTCGCGAGACAGGGAAAGTTTTTAAATACTCCTGATGTTAGGTGCAATCTTTGCAAATCGGATGTCGGGCATCTGCGCAGGTATTGTCCTTTTCGTCCAGAAATAAGACACTTTCTGTATGCGATGGAAGAGTTTGAAGTCTCGTTATGCTTTCCTTGGCGTAAGGTAATCACACGCCACATCAATTATCAAGCAGAACTAGAACACGGCATTAACTGGGAACATAATACAAAATTCTTTTTCGGGATCACGGTAGAAAGTTACAACATGAAATCCCGGGTGTTCACCAAAAGTGTTGATTTGCGTAGCAAGTTACACAATCCTCGTGAGACCTGCATCAGTTGCTATAAGAAGTTACATCAAATTGCGTCCACGGGTACACAAACAGATGACATCCTGGAAACCCCGTCTGAAGAAGAAATGGAGGAAGGAGAGATACGGGATGAAGAAGAAACACAGGATGAAGAAATGTCCACCTTAGAAAAGGAGGAGGCATTAACCCGTGCTGAAATCACTTATGATTAGCCAGCTAGCAGTACCAAGTGATGAACATAGACTAATTTCCGTGTTTTTGGAACTTATTTTTGTGTGGTGTTTTCTTTTCGAACTCTAAATTTATTCACAGTATCATGTTTGTTTTGTGCAGAGTAGGGGAGTTCCTTGTGGTTTTATTTCTCAGTTTCTTCGAACCAGGGAAATAAAAGGCCCATGTAGGGAACCACCTCTTTCTCCCTCCACAGTATTTTCTTTTTTTTCTTTTTTGAAAAAGTAATTATTTTTATGTTA
>JAQIWE010004148.1:0-11060 GCA_034698565.1 Campodea plusiochaeta | reverse complement strand
TGATATGTGTTTTTCAGTGACTAATTTGCATATATTCGCAAGGTAGCGAAGATAAACAGTTCGATTTGTGCTACCTTGTGGAAAATCTATCGACTATATAAACAGAAATATCTTTTGATTCGTTGGGTAAAAAATTGTAAAACTTTTTGCAAAAATTCTTTAATAATAAGCTTATAAGGTAGGCCTACAAGAAAATCACAGAAGACGGGAAATTCATTATCTGCAAGTAACCCTTTAACACTACACCAGGGATAAACAAAACCTTGAACTATGTAGTTCCAATCAAATTGATTTACGATGCACTTGTTTGGTCTGATAATGTGGTGTATTTATTGTTTGCACTCATCTATGTCCGGTTTTCAATTAAAATGAAATGTTTATTCTGCATTTGCCACTTTATCAACAAAAATGTAAATTTGCATCATAAAAACAATAAAACATCGTGTGTAATATCACTAATATGCTGGTCATGTGGTCAGTGTGTTCAATTTTTACTGTTCACTTTATTAATACTCGCTCACGTAGAGTATACCCGAAAATAAACAAAAATTCTGTATGAATTAAATATATATATAATTGCCACAGGGTAGGAGGTGTTTTTATTAACTCCAAAATTATAGTTTTCAAGCAAATTTAACACGTGAAACAGGCCCTATTAATAATTTATTAACTTTTTTTATAAATATTGGTTGCTTTTACCTTCAGTAACATTTTATATCTGCACTTTAATGTTGAAAAAACCGTTTAAATAGTTGTCCCATACGGTATATTAAAAGTCATTTCAGAAATTGGTACTGACCAATTTTGACTAAAATTCAGGGTGACGTACAGATTTGTCAATAACAAAAAAATGATTTTCTTATACTATAATATTGTACCGAAAACAAACTTTCGGGTGCAGCAACACATTATAAATGAGTTGTGACAATATACAGGGTGTCCCACAAATATCGATCCACCTGAATATCTCCTAAAATTCGTATTTCAGGAGATATTCAGAGCGATCGATATTTGTGGGACACCCTGTATATTAAAAAATCTTTGGAATTTTGCATCGATTGAACAAAAAAAGTTTTATAAATTATAACACACAGGAACCGTTTTCTTCTTGTTTATGGAACTTTTTAGAGCAAACACATTGTATAGTGCTGTGTTCTTATAATAAAAATCAGTTTCTTTTGACAGTTTGATAAGTAGTAGATTATGATCAATCGTTTTTCAATGATACCCCAGTATAGAGAGGCTCTCTATGATACTCTGTCATATTATATGTAACATTTTCTTCGGTAAAATCAATATCTTAGAAGCAAACAAAAGAACTGTTAAAACCTAACATAGATCATTCCAAAATCAATTATGCTCGATTATGGAACTACAGCTGATCTCAATTTGTGTAATTATTAACTTATTATAAAATTATTTTGTAACATTATTTGAAATCATATTTTCTCTGTTATGTGTCAAACTTAATTGATTATTTCAATGAAACATTATAATATATTACTCCAATTCAAATAGGGCGTTAAACGTCTACATTTTTTCAGCAAGAGGTTCCATTTTCCTACACACATATCCCTTTTCACTTTCTTAGTTCTCTATTGTACTCGATTCCTCAAGGGACCTTTAATCTGTATTGGAAAACAGGACTTCCCCGCTGAAAAATAATGGGCCTTTAAAAAAGGACGATTTTAACAAACAGCCCAGATAAAAAAACTTGTTTAACGGAATGCGAAAAAATTGTTATTATCAGTGTTTGAGAGTTTTCTATAAAGTAAAACCTTAGTCTACAGAAGCAAGGTTTTGTATAAAAATATGTGTAAAATTTTGCACAAAAACATTGCACAACTTTTTTGTGCCAAAAAAGGACAGAAAATTTAATTGATTTATATTTTACTAACAATTTTTTTTTTGTCTCTTTCCAGCCTCCCGAGAACGAACTGATGAAAGGTGGCGAGCGTCAACTTTCGGAACACCAACTCCGAATTCAACGTTCACTCAACCGCCTCAATGTTCCTGATTGGTACAAGAACTCATCACTCGCACGTAGTGGCGCTGATGGCTTCATACTCAAACGCAACAACGCCAAGAACGCTGGGTGGCCAGGATTAAACGCTACAAGTCCCAGTAACAAGCCGCCATCTTTGACGTCCCTCAGTCGGAGCCCCACACCAACACCTGTTACCAATCAAAGTAAAAGCGGCAAATCCTCGGAATGGCGGCAGCATTTGAAATCTTCCCGAGAAAGTTTGTTAAGTCCCAGTTCTACCGCGAGTCCTTCGCCGAGAGAGAAGACGAGTCCATTTAGTTATGGGTATATGCCGTTTTATAGCAGATGGAGCGCCACGAGGTTGCAGACGGGCGGAAGCGCAAATACATCTGGGAACACGTCACCATCACCAAGCGCGTCGATGCCTACGTCAGCAAGAGCGTCGTTCTCCTGCCGTCAACCGTACCTCGGTTGGCGTTCACAAGAGCGTTTGTTGTTATCAAATAGTTCAATCAGCGGGACCCCGACCCACGGGGGTTACAGAACTGCCTCTGAACGTCTCGCTGCGAACTACTTTCACAACAAACTCGCATCCAAAGTGGAGTCAACTGTTCAACAACAACCAGAATCAGGTAATGATGTTCAACCGGAAGTACAAATTGAAATCACAGATGTTTCGACCCCAACCTCACCCCCTAGACCCCCAAAACCCCACCCTGTGCTAGCTAACGGAAGTTTAGGTGATGTACATTCTTCTATTAAAGAAGTTACCAGTGCTATAGTGCATTATGTGAATGAAAATATGCCTAGCCAAAGCGGTAGTGAGATTAGTGTTTGCGGTGAAAACTCCCCGGCTCGATCCCCTACGAGACCCGATAAATTAGGACCATGTGGTATCGCCCCGCGGAAACTATTCTGGCTCGAAAGCTCATTCGTTGGCTCTCGACCAATAGACTCCCCCGAGACACCGGCGTCATCGCAACCGACCAATGGCTACACGCATAACAACCCGGCTTCATCGGGATTGGTCGGTTCAGGATCGACAAGCGCGACAAGTACGGAAGCCGGTGATTTCGCAACAGCAGTAATGACGAAAGCACAAGTTGAAGTGAGGAATAACGCAATGGTTTCCCCACCTAGTTATTACCCCCCTTCAAGTAATTCAGGCTATTTGCCCAAAAAGGGTGAGTGGAGGACTGAGTATTTATTGGCCTAAATCAGAAAGTAAATTGCAGTTATTTTACCCACCAAATCAGTTTGGAAATGGGAATTGTTGATATAAAGCAGTCACTTATTAGTTTTTTAATCAGTTATTAATGGGTAATTTAGAAATATTAAAGCTAAATTTTAATTTTGTCAAAAATTATTTACTGTCAACAAAAATATAAAAATAATATTTAATTCTGATTTTTGAAATTTGTAAAACTGACGTTGTGAGTTGCGATTCATCTGTAGTTGACAGTAATCGGTAATTAAAAATCAAATTGTTTTTAATATTTTTTAAACCAGAGTAATTTTATTGTTCATTACTAATTTATCTTTATAAATTTGAAAATCAGTAAAATATATTCTGGTTTTATTTATTGGTACAAACAATTAACGTACTTTAGCAAAACTGGCATCTAAACTATAATATTGAGATTATAAAAATTGTTCTAAGCCAGAAGTAAATTACTGTGAAAACACTTATGAACGTATGGTTTTAAAATACAGCTATGTCTGTTTTTGCAAAAAGTTATAATTTTCATGTATAGAAATAACATTGTAAATTTAATGTTATTAAATTTTGTAAAAATTACCTATTTATTAAAAAAAATCAGAACCAACTACTTATAGAAAATTATATTTTTATACATTTGTACAACCAAAATATTGTTACCAATATAGAAAAATTAATATATTATTAAAGTGATTGTTTTATACAATATATAATTTCCTAAACTGCCCTTTTTATTGTTATAAGCTTTGCAGCAGCAAATGAAAAAGAATGCGCAATAACAGCATGAAATTAGCTACATTGGCTTTTCTGTTAATTTGAAATTATTATGTTACTGGTATTTTTCGTTATATTGACTGTGTTTGCCTTTCTTCTGTAAGACAATAAATTTTAGTTTTGACGAACGAAAAAAACTATGTAGCTAAGGAAAAAGTTTGAAAAGACGAAACTGAGCATTTCTTGAAATGAGAAATGATAACTTGTGTTTTGTAAAGTTTTTTGTTGTTTTTTTGCTGATGCATGCAAAGCTAGAAATGTAATAGCACTATTATATGTATCTGTGTATCTTTCTCTTTTTGTGTGGGGCAAAAGTGTTAATTCCTTAAAAAAAAATATTCAATTTTGATGAAAATGAAGATTTGAATGATCAATTATTTTGCATTTCAGCTTTTTCATTTCATATATCTACGATTTCTCGCTTTGATGGAAAACTTAAAATTTCATAACTTGCGCGTGACGTCATCGAAGAACTAGAATCGCGATTTATGAAGTTAGAGATTTGATATTTCAGTATGTTGAACTTCAATTCGATATAAAACACTCCTGACAATTTCATATCGCTAAGTGTCTTAGTTTTTGCGCAGCGATTTTTTGAAAATAACGTTTTCCCCATCCTTTAACACAGGAGATGAAAACTTTTTCACCGCCGTTGTTATAAGATAGGAAAACGTCATTTTCAATAAATCGCTGCGCAAAAACTAAGACACTTAGCGATCTCAATTTTTCAGGAGTGTTTTACATCGAATTGAAGTTCAACATACTGAAATATCAGATCTCCAGCTTCAAAAGTAACTTTTAGCAGACGACAGTTGTAAAAAGATTGCGCTTAATATGCATTCAATGGCCGTTTAAAAATATATTATCATTTTTAATCTTGTTTTAATAGCACTGTTTCTCTAGAATTAACTAATAAAATTTAAAGAGTACTATAGCGATCAGTGGATAAAAAATATCCAGCATTCTAAAATATACTTTAAAACTGAAATAAGAATAATTTCATCACTTGGTTTTATAAACTTTGGCATTAGTTTCAAATAAAAAAATGTGGTATAGCTAAATTTATATTAACAGCAGTAACAATTCAAACGAAAAAGACATATTTAAGTGGATTAAAATAATGCCTTTTCATTTATTTTGGAAAGGTTACAAAAATGTTGACGCATAACTTCAGATCCCTCATGAAGACTATTGATGTTCTGTTTCGAAAAGGTACAAGACCGACTCTTTCCTTCCAAAGGTTTCCTCCAGTGGTAATAAATAATTATTAAACTATGGAATTTTCTACAAATCTGCTTGGTTTTTAAAGACATAATAAAGTTAAAAAAATATGACGTTTAAATATTCTAATAATAAAAACCAACTTTTGCCCCACACTTTTATTTTATGAAACTGTGTATTTCCTCTATATGAATGCATTTCCCATTTTAATAATTTTCCTGTGTAGCATTTTTGTAAGTATTTTATACCCATGGTTTTTGCTGTGTAAAAATAATCTGCCATCATAATTATAATAATTTTAAATGAATTTTTTTGAAAGACAATTGTAAATCATGATTACCAATAATATTGCATCTTGTTTTTAATGCACTTTTCTTATGATAGAACTCCGATCTATTAATAATATTATTCTATAATAATCGCTTGTGTATGTACGCATTTTTTTGATTTTCTGTCTATTTTTAGCATGTTAATTCTTATTGTGTGTATTAATAAACATTATTTGTTTGTTTTATTTTTTTGATTATTTTATTTTCCTTTTTTGTTTCATTTCAGTTTCGAAAATTTTATCATTTGACTTTGTTGCAAGTCGTGAGAGAGACAAAAAATATTAAAAGAAAGATAAAAAAATTCTAAATTTCTAATTTCTATTCTTATTATTCTAGCAAATCAAGATTTCTACTTGTATTAATCAATGTTAAACTTACTGGGTAAGTTGGTTGTATTAATTGCAAAAATTAACTAACAAGCTTTCTAATTTTATTTCGTTTGTATTTCCATCACTAATAAGTAATGCATGGAAAAATAACACTTAGATTACTTCTTTATACTAAAACAATCATTAACAGACGATGACTTGCAAAAAAAAATACTTCTGCTAAAATAAATCGTTTGGCTTTAAAAAAAAAATATTTCGTTTCTATAACACGATAAAATAAATCGAAAAATACTGACAAATTTTCTTCTACAATTTATTTTTCCTTTTTTATTTTTTTTATTATTTTTATTTTTGTTCTTTTTTGTGATTGCACTGCTTTGTATGTCGTTGGCTCTAGTGAAGATTAGGTAATCATGTATTCCAATATGGCGGTTTGTTTACATTTGAACGCCGACAATATGGTGGAAAGGAAGGTCAAAATGGAAATAAAATTTCATCCAGAAATATCTTCAACTCAACGCATTTTTGTATGAAAAAATTAAAACTGCAAAAACAACATTCTCTATTTTGTTTAAGAATTCTACGGAAATTTCACCCAGAATAATTTTCAGAGCTCGATAGAATTTTAGTAAAAAAAAAAATCTAAGATCGTATTGTCTGGCTACGACCCAATTGCAAAAAAAAGTTCTATATTTGGCGAAACTGAATCTACAACAAGACAAATAATATACCTGCAGTCTGCAGAGCTGTATTCAGGAATCTACAATTACCTTTTATAAGTAAAAATGGAGCAAAATGAAACTATATCACTGCCAGTTTCTTCGTTCAATCCTAAGCGCACTTCTGTCCTTCTGAGAATTCCAGTGCAGTAATAGATAATTCTTATAGTTATAAACATTATCCTTATAACATTCAAAATAAATTACAGCATTGAAAACTGCTAAAACTGTTCATAATAGTAATTTGCGATCCATTCAATTCATTCATTACATTCTTTAATTATATGAAAATTGCAGAAGTTTTACCATAAAGTATTTTTACTATAACTTTAGTGATGAGACACAATATTTTTCTTACAATAATCTGTTCATTAATTTAATCGTAATCTTATACTCTTAACATGTAAATATAAATTATTTCTGGAGAGGAAACTAATATTTTTGTTGACTAATTAAAAATTACGGAAAATATACAGACACCAATCTTAAGTCATTCTTATAATTTCATTATTAATTTTTCTTATTTTCCAATTCTTTTTATCATTTTCTATTGAATGTTTTGATAAATGTATAGAAATTTTAATGAATAAATATGCACAGCCACTTTTGACAAAATATTTAATAGCTTAAATTCATAAATTTAATTTGTGGTAGGATTCACATAAGTCAGTGAGTCCTTTCAAAAAATTTCGAAGCGTAAGCTTATATAACTTGTGAACAGTTAGACTGAATTTTATATTGCTTCATTTATTGAAATCTAATTAGATGCTGAGATGAGAGTTACAAATATTGACTTTAGCCCTTAGGGCTTGTTCCGAGGGGTAAACCACTTGAGGATATCGGTGTACAAAATTTTGGATATCCCATGGATATCTCTGGATATCGTCGGATATCTCTGGATATCTTTGGATATCTCAGGATATCTATGAATATCTCAGGATATCTTCGGATATCCCAAGATATCCTCGGAAATCCCAAGATATCTTCGGATATCCCGTACATCTTCGGTGATCAATATATATTTTGGCTGATCCCTGAATATCTTTGACGATCTCTGGAAATCTTTGGAGATATTTGAATTTGCAAGTTTCATTAATGAAGTGTGAATAAAGTGCCATTGGACACTAGAAAAATCACAGAGTCTGTTTCTCCATGGAACATAATATTTCAATGAGCAGGAAAATATTCTTAAATAAAGCTAAATGAAAAGATAATTAATACATACATTATATTGAAGTATTGTGAGTTATTACAATTTAATTCAAAAGAACTTTTGCCAAGGCCAAATCTCACAATATTAATATTTGATATTTAAATTAATATTGTGAGATTTGTCAAAATTTCCTTTGAATTAAATAATGGAAATATATTTTTGTTATTCTTCTGTTCCATGATGGTATTAGATACAAAAGTGTAAGACTAAATGCCACTGATCACAGTCTGTGGCCCGCCCAGAGGACTTGGGCTGGCTACGGGGCTGGTGTAGTATAATGACAATACATAGCCTATAAGAAATTCAGAATCACAACACAAAGAACCTTAGTGTCACATTATATAAAATAAGATAATGACCCTAAAAATTTCAGCTGTTTACTCATATTGAAATATTTTTTATTCTTTTCGAATTATTTGAATTTCAATTATAAATTATTTGTACACCATTTCTACAACAGATTAGCAGCACGATGTTTCTTTAACGAATATTCTTACGTAAATGTAACCCACAATGAATATTCGAAAACATGGCCTTTATTATTTACAGGGGAAACAATATCTACTTGTATCGTATAAGCACTATAAACTGTATAAATAGAAGAACTGTGTATTTTCCCTGTGTTTTAAGAATTAGTTTTAATCTTCTTTTCTACAATCCTTTTTTAACCGAAGTCTCTATTTTCTTTTTTTAGTGGGTTCCGTCCACAATAGTGAACGTGACGGCACCTGTGTTAACGCTATTGTATTGGCATCAGGCACGTAACTTACTATATTTTAGATTACTAACTGCCCAACGTATCAAACGTGTTTTTTTGGGTGGGATCTATAAAAAAATACAATAAATTTATATAGGCTATAGCACAGTATATATACTTTTTTTTATTAAATAATTAATAAATAGTCGTATAAACTTTTATAAGTTTATTGAGATAAGTACCGTACAGGATTTCAATTTTTAAAATGTGAATATTAAAATGAATGTTATGAACTACAAAATATAATATAAAAGTAATGCTAAACAGCTCTTATAACACAAAAATACAAACATTAAATATATCAGCGACATAACAGAGCACAACGTAAGTCAATTTTGAACAAAGCGTAATAATTAGGCCTTATAAAATATATTTTGACTAACGCAGGTTACCAAAATAACAGTAAACGTATTAATAAGGCAGTTGCTACTATTTTACATGAATAATATATTTAGTTATTTTTATAACGAAGTAAATTAAACACTATAAAGTAAAATTAACAATATGTAATAGTTGTAAACTCAGGTTTTATATACATATACATGACATAAATAAATCGTCTATTGATATCGCCTATTAATAAACCTTTTAGGAACAATACCCTACTGACAAACTCAGAATGATAACACAACAGTTAATAATTATAATCTTGGACTTTGGCAGCAATAAAATATATTTTAGGAAATAAAAATATAAAATAATACAATTACTATAATACTGTCTCTTTCCATTGAGCACACTCAGTCTTGGAAGAATACTTTAACATTACAAAAATAGGTGAAGTGTATTATAATAAACTTGTAATATACCAAATATTCTATAAAGATATTCAGGTTTCATAATATCTTGTATTATCACAGTACACAAATCCTCTGATAGTTCACAATATTTCCCTTTTACAAAATAAACAAAGAGATGAAATGTGAAACATAACAAATTACATAATTATCTAGACTTTAGAAACAAAGAGTTATAAAAAATGTCAAGTTTTGACTGAGGAAATTGACTTTAATGCAAAATTTTATTATTTGCATTTTCAAAGTCAGTTTTAATTGGTGACAAAAATATCTGGTAATATATTCCCCCTGATTTTCAGACTTAACTCGTTCTTTCTCTAAATAATAAAAAGAAAACAGCAGTATTTCTTATTCATGACTTTAAAATATTTCGAAGTCAAAGTTAGGTGTTGATACTAATATATTAATGATACTAACTCAAATAGGGAAAATGTGGCCTGCAACTCTCTGCTTCTAATCTTTAACAAGAAAATATATACTGTACAAGTTGTAACCATACAATAAACAAATAATACTTGTAACATAGCATCAAGTGTTTTGAAGACGCTATTACACTTTTGCAATAAAATTGACTTTTTAGAAACTACAACATAATAATAATAATATAATTAACCAGACTCGATTTTTAAATCTTTGTAACCATTATGCACGTTTCCTTTTAAAATACTATTACACACGGATAACATTTACAATAAGAAAGTTACTATATAGAAGATGTTGAAAAAAATAATAAAGTCATCACTATAAGTGCATCAAATGTTATGAATGTAACCAATTTATAAACGGATCACTTTTTAAAACACAACAATCATCGTTTATTTGAATTACAGGTTTCGGTAATGTCCATCTGTAAAAACTAATATCGTGATAACCGTGATTTGACACATCACAAAGTTTAAGAGTGCCACTTTCATCAATGCTGTACCATGTACAAAGAACGGATAAATTCTCTGAAGATGTCAAATCAACAATATTAGAATTGCACTGCCTAGATTTAGAACTTCCTTCGGAAAATGAAAATCCTATAACGAATCCGACGTAATACCCATCACTAGAAGAATTCTCAAAAATGCACCACTCTCCAATTGATATAGTACTTCTTTTCTCTCCATTCTCAATGTCATTTAAAACAGGTGTTGATTTTGTGATGTTCAGAGAATTTGCACTCATTACTCGCTTAATGCGGTCACTGCTAAGTTTAATGTTGTTGTTAAATAGCCAGCATATACTTGATTTCCGAACTACTGATAGTTTTCCATTATCATCTGAGACATAACAAAAATGCCCTTTTGGAGAAACGTTAATATTATCACTACTGTAGTCTCGCAAATCTATTGTTCCTGTTAATGTTGATAAATGATACATATCTAGTTGTAGATCACTATAGTCGTCACTTTCAATGCTGTTTTGAATTTCTGGCAATTCTGCATCAGGGGCCAACACATGATGAGCTTCCAAGTTGCTTTGATCTTCATTTTCACTATCTGTGCTGTCATCATTGGACAATATTATTGGATTTAAATCAAAATTAACATCCACATTGTGTTTCGAAATATTCATGCCCAAAAAGATTGCATGGTTGAAGGCACTTTCTCTAGCTCTAAGAATTTCGGCTTCAATTTCCGTGTCTGAAGGCAGTCGAGTGGTATGCTGTTGCTCTCCTACTTGAGTTATATGACTAGATTTTTTTCTTGCTTCTCTAGGAAAAACGAATT
>JAQIWE010004147.1:0-11060 GCA_034698565.1 Campodea plusiochaeta | reverse complement strand
GAGATGAAACCTATGTGTTGGAGTAAACACCGATCGGAGCTTGGTAGTGACCCGAGGAGGTATTCTTTTCCGAATTCCGGTGTACAACTTTTTCCGAAATCCAGCGAATTCCGGTGTACACAATAATTTTCAGTGAATGCCCCCTCGTACTGACCACATCACGGGTCAACGAAGCATGGATCATTCATGCTGCCCATGCCCCTTCATGGCACAAAGTGGAATGGTTACTTTTACCTTTTAAAGGACAGAAGCATATAAACTGTATTTTAAATCATAATAACTCTAACCGTTTAACCCATCAAAGGTGTTTCTGACAACCGCCAACGGATGTCCTTTGTTGACTTATTTGTTTTCTTTGACCAGCCTTCGAATTGTATAGAAAATACACAATTTGAACCACTCGGACAGGTGGACAACAAGGGGTTTACTGTCAAAACAATTTGAAGAGTTAATCAACTTGGGTTCTTAAGATTTAAAAAAAAAACACTATATATATATATATAGAGAGAGAGTCTCTGCTGACATTTACTTTCTTAATCAATGCTAAATTAGCATTCATTTACAAACCATTTTAAAAACCTATTTGAAAAAATATATGAAACAATTTGAAAAAAAAAAACTGTGACTTCATCTAAAAAAAATGTTTCAAACCACGTCTTAAATTCGCAAAATATAAAACAATTCCCACGGCGTTTAACCCTATACAGACGTAGGAACACTCGTATAGTCTTTAGGGTATACTATAAAAGTACAGAGTATAAAGGAAAAAGTGTATTATTTGCTCCAAAACACATATCCTTTGTTAATAATATACAATCTCACATTTATTATTGATTCAAGCAGAAAAGAAGAAGAATTCAGGCGGGTTAGTGTCTTCTGCTGTACGAGGGTTTACTCAAAAGTTAGGTGAATTTCTTCATACAATAATGATTTTTTTGTTACCATCAAAGTAGTACCATTGAAGATATTGATTTCAGTATTTTTTCCAAGATTCCTAGATTCCCGAAAATTCTTAAGAGATTGTATTGAGTAGTGGGAACCTCTGACTATTCTGCATAATTATATTTTCATTATTACGCCAAAAAAGACTTTTAAATCGTATTTTAGCCAAGAGAAAATGAAATCAGGATTAAGTTTTTTATTCTTATATCTTTCCAAATTTCGAATTAGTATTAAAATGAAATATTTAGTAGATGGTTAACGGCAAAAAATGTGATGACGATTTTACATATTTTTAATGATTGGTATAATACAGGGTGATTATAAAGTCACGCACATTTTAAATAATTTAATGTAACAGCAATTTACAAGATATAAGAATATATTATACATTGATGAATTCACAACATCATTGGGTTTTAATTTCTTTTTTAATTTTTAAAGTTTAGAAAAGGGTAGTTCAACACTATCGACATCATAAAGGTACGTACACACTACCAACATGTTTGGTAAACAAGTTGAGTAAACTTTACCCAAAACATGTTGTAAAAAATAAGTTGCAGTAGCGTCCACATTACCAACATGTACAGTATATAAAAACAAGTTTAGTAAACTACATACATGTTGGGAACAAAACAAATTGTCTCATACAAATCTTTAGCGGTCATGAGGTGTGAATATTAAAAATCGAAAAAATGAAGGAAGAAGAGTTACTGTTGTGCAGTGCTGCATGTTGTGTGATATTGCAAAATAAGTCAAAGAGGAAAAGACGATGGTGGGTGAGAAACTTTTTATGCAAACGAGCAAGTCATGGTGCTTACATGTCGCTGATGAACGATTTGAAAATGGAGTACTCTGGTCACTTAGGAACAGTAATGCAGAATAACAGTGACCACTTTGGAACATAGACATCATCAGCACCTATCCCACTGTGCTTACTTTTCCTTACTTTCCCATGCACACGATTAAATTGCGACTTTAAGTTGATAATCCGCCTTTCAACGTCGGCTACAGGCACCGAAATCGCAGCACTGATTTGATCATAGGAGTCCTTACGTTTGTTTCTGTTTTTAAAATCAGCACAGCTGCTGTTCCAAAGAGCAGGATGCTTTCGTAATTCATTAATCAATTGTAAAACAAGCGCCTTAGGCAGTTCAGTACCTGAATCACTCATTTTCAATACACTTCTGCACGTTTACTACCTTAATCCAACTCAAACATGTATGGTGTTTACCAGAAATAAGGTAAACCGAAATTTAGTCGTAAACAGGGTTTATAAACAAGTTTGGTAACGCTAGTGTGGACGCAAACACAACTTGTTTACCAACATGTTTATAAACATTTTCCTAAACTTATTTTGTTTGCGACTAAACATTTTTTCCCGGATATGTTTATAAACACTGTTTTAAACATCTCGTAAACATGTTTTGTTGATAGTGTGGACGCACCTTGAGATTTCATCATTTGTTTCATCTGAAAAATATTTCTGTAAAATATATCTGCTCGTGACGTGAACGCTATGTTTTGTATCTCTCATACTAGCAATTTCCATTAACTTATAAACACCATCACACTTTTCTACTTCTGATACGCAATTTTGTGAAACAGGCAGAACATTCCATAATCCCTGCAACGCGTAGAACAAATCATTTGTATTTCGTGATGACAAAACAGAACAGAGTGCCTGAATACAACCTTCCTCTACAAATCGTTCAAGGTCTCGTTTCGAACAATATCCTACCAAATAATAAAGAGCAAGAATAGCATCAGGCAATGTCTTGGTTGTTCCGAATTCAACGAAATAAAAAATCATTTTAGGTAAGACCTCTGAACTCGTAATGATTGATTTTTTATAATAATTTTGGCAAAGATTTTTTAATCCTAGAAGGAAATACTTTACCTGATCTGATGGATTGTTCTGAAAATAATTGGTGTAATAATCCAAAACTTGTGTATCGAGTAAATCAAATATTGACAAATAAAATGAGAAAGCTTCTTTCCTTATCTCCTCATCAGGATGGCCAATATACTCAGAAAATAGTGGAATGAGTATTCTGGAAATCATGTCATTGTTCCACACTTGGTTTGTGACCGATTTGAATATCTGTAGAACAAGTAATACAATATCATTTTCTGTTCGATAATGTTCCAATAAATCAGGAGTAAACGATAAGCATAGGGATACGAACGGAAAACAGTTTATTCGTTTGGTTTTTCGGCAGAGGGTTTTCACAAGTTGTAGAGCTGGAATTAGTATATGTTTATCAGGAATGTCAGCTAAAATATTCATTATGAAAAAAGCAACACCAGAAGTAACCAATATATGAGTGGCGTGACTATCATCGTCGGCAAGAACGGTTAGACAATTCAGAGCTTCAATGACTAATTCCGTATCTTCTGATAAAAGGCATGACTGGATAATTGGAAGAGCCCCTAATTTCACCAATGTAGTTCTAGTTTCTTTTGTTGACTTTTTAACTGCTTTTATCAATAGTTTGACAAATATATTATTTGACTTATCTGAGGATTCAGCAGCATGCTTTACAATGATTGGGTAAAATTCTGTACAAAATATTTCTTCATCTTGATATTCTTCATGAAAAGTTTCATTTGAAAATAATGAGTCGTACAAAAACTGTAAAACTTCTTTCTGATCATTCCAACACACTGTCTCCAAGTGCTGAATAGTTTCCATCAATTTTGTTTTTAAAGTCAGCTGTAATGACATAAATTATACAATAAAAACGTGAATGAGTACACTAAAATTTGACCTCGGCTAGCGCCAAAAGTAAAAATAATATTCAACAACTGTGTTGCATTGATCATAGTTCTTTGTCATATTCTTTTTTTCAAGAGTGGAAAATTATTTCATTGGAATCAAGGTATACTGTATACTGAATAATAATGTGGAAGCTTTGGTATAATACAATAGTGGTGTCAGGTGAGTAAAGTCAGATGAGCAAATCAGTAGTATGTTTCTAATTTTTGCACATTTATTTATTTTTATTATTTGTAAAGTTTGTCAAAATGGAGTAATAAAGACCAATAAAAAACTGTATATAACTGGTAATATTTCGATATTTATGTAATATCATTATCAAAACTAAATATTACCAGTTATATACAGTTTTTATTGGTCTTTATTACTCCATTTTGAGAAACTTTACAAATATAAATCAAAGACCTATGATATTAAACTATCTATTCAAGTATTTCAAGATAAAGTGTAATCTGTATTTTGTAGTGAATCACCCCTCGGCTCAATAATCTATGACGTAAAGTAAATATATTCGTTTCAATCATTCTATTATAGCTCTCTATCATTAGTACATGGTTTCGTTCACTTTGTTAAAATACCCCTGGTATTTTGGGAGGTGTAATTCTGCTGTGATGAATGGTTCCAACCCAAAAATAGATTTTGGATTTCGTGTTATTTTCCCCCTCGCTTGGATTAAATTATTCTACTAAAAATAGGATATTGTATGCATGTAGAAAATGATGTTGTAGCACGCTATATAGGTTTTGGTTAGTGGAGAGGTGAGTGATATAACACGGGAGTGATTGAAAGGTTGATCTGCAAAGTCGAGGAATTTTTGGGGGTTGTAGATCGATTGTGGAAATTTGAGGCTTTTGAGCATGAAAAGAAATGGCAAGATTTCTTTCTGCAAAATCGACATTGATTTCTTTGTCTTGTAGGGATTTTTTTGATTTCTTTGATTACAGCGGAAAAAGAAATTTAATAAAAAGGAATTAGTTAAAAGATACTAAACGACATTTCTAAACTTGTTCATCACTCTTTTAAAAGATTTTACTCCAGTATATTGTTAATATACAAGTTTTGAATAATCTTAATATAAGTCCAACAGAACTCTACCATAGGATTATGGAAATGCAATTAGTTCCAATGTTTTTTTTTTCACTCGAACGAAAGTGTAAACTGTCGAACTATAACTAAACTACCCAACTGTTAGCTTTGGCTAAAATGAAGATTGCCGAATTCTAAAGCTGTTGTCTCTTTTATAGACAATCTGCACCTAATCAGCAGAGAAAGTTTATCATTTTAAAAGGACTATAAGACCTAAACCATGGTTGTAGTGTCTCATCTAGAGCGTTTTGGAAGGGCTCAGGCGCCCTGCCCTTGTGCTATAATAATCACACCCAGGTTTCAAGGCCGTTTATTTGCGAAAATACCAACGAAATATAGTCGTTATATATACATTGTTTTAAATGTCTCGATGAGATCTTTTCAATAGCATGTAAATTATTTAAATCGATCTAAAATGGAGAAAGAAATGTTAAAAAAAAATCTCAAAGAAATATTCATACGATCATCATTTTACGTGTCCTGGCTATTTGTTATTACGTAAAAATGTGCCCACTTTAACCTGAATGCGCGTTGCCCCCGAAAAATTCTAGATGAAACACTACATAACATGGTTCCATGCAGTGTCTTCAAATAACATCTGCTTCTATCATTACAAAGTGTATTAAACTCTTTCTTGCAACTCCATCAATAAGCAAAATACTTATAGAAGTGTATAGGGAACTTTTTAAATCATAATTGAATGTGTATTTGAGGTAATTTCGCAAGAAGTAACTTTTCAAAATTGAACAAACAAACCAGCCGCCCCAATTTTCACCAGTTTATTTGCTGCCTAGAATAATATCAGTCTATTCTACTAAAAAGAAACGTGTACTGTACATGCAAAGAAGATAATAAAATTCAGCTATATGTAAGAGCGTGATCACTTTTAGTATAACCAAGTGATGAGGTCACTATTATTTAGTATCACTCTTGCTTAACTGGAGCCTTTAAAGTGGAAGGTCTCCAGATTAATCAAGAATCAGTTATGAATATCACATATCGTCGCCATACGCCGTAGATGCAAAACCTCCAATGTTACATTTTCAAAATTGTTCAGGAATGGCAAAAAACTAGTTTATTTGTTAAATTGCAAAACCTCCAAAGTTACAAAACTAAATAGCAATTTTGCAGGATTTGAATGAATATGTATCTTCTTCGTAACATTGGAGGTTTTGTAAATCCACTTTACAGACAGATTTCAGCATAGCAGTCAGGGTAAAATAATGCATCCTGATTGGCTGGTCAAAATGAACCAATAAAATGCATTTACCGAAAAAGTGTAACATTGGAGGTTTTGCATCTACGGCGACGAATATAAAAGCACAAAAAAATCCCAAAATAAATAAATAAAAAATCTCCGTTACCTGCATTCTTCGATATCCAAATGCCTAAGATCTAGCCTGGGACTTCTGAGTGACACAGCTCTTCTAACTCTATCACCTGACGTTGGACTTTGTGGCGCTGTAGTCAAAGCTGTTGCCCTTGGTCCTCCAAGTCCATTCACACCTGTAGTAATAGAACACACGAACACTTTTATGATACTATCGAATATTTACACACTCTGCAGTAATCGATAGTTGAGTGTTTGCGTGAGAGTTGAAACACTTTGGGATGGTTGATGGTGAAATTTTATTTGTTGTGGTCAGATTATTAATGGGTTTTCGGAATATTTCAAGTTCATATTTGATTTATGAATGTTACAAAGGTTACTTGTTTTTATATCTATACTTTGTTCCTCTCCTTTTTGTTATTTGCATTGATGTCCTTCAAGTGATAGATTTGATAATGTGATTTAAAAAAAATAATCTAATGACTAGGAAATCAAGCAACACAACATTCTTGATGAAATGTTTCGAGGTCACAGCCTCATCATCTGGATATTTTTAGACTGCAAAAATAATCACAGCATTCTGTGTATGATGTTGATAGTGACTATGACCTGGAAAACATGTCATCAAGAATACTGGAATAAAGGATTACAACATAGACTATTGTTGTGTTTATTATTTCTTGTTACAATCCAGTACATCATCACGAAAATTTTTGATGGAAAGAACTGAAAACAAAAGTGCCAGAAAGCAGAAACACAGCACTGTCTAAAAGGAAACTGTCATTGTTCTTCTGTCTACTTTACTCGATCTTTGGTATCCATGTGATCAGGTCGATGATGTGATCAATGTGAAATTTTGTTTTTGTAATGTAACAAAATCAAAAAATACTCTAGGAATTTAATTTACAAGTTGGATATCATTCTTTTTTTTTTTTGCAATTTTGCAGTGATAACTTGAAATCAGTGTACATCTGCTTCTCAAGAGTGTTCATATATAGACCTTTTTCATGATTGAAATAATGACGACGTAAATATAAAAAGAACAATATTTCACTTACAAATGACACACTTTTTTCATTTTATTTTGAACTTTTAAAGACCTTTGGCCTTTTCCTACTTTACAGCTACTTTCCTCTTTCGATTACTGTCAACTTTATTTCAATTCAGACGTGGAAAAGCAACCAAGTTACTAACCCAGACAAAACTTGAGTTCGTGAACTTTCGATACGAACCAGAATTGCAGTAAAATGTTGACCTTTCAAAAATTGTGATAATACATGAATATATCTTCGAACACTGTAAACTAACACACACAAAAAAAGAGATCCACATTTTATTTTTGGAATAGCTCCAAAACTATCCTTTCGTAGAAATATCATATCATGAAACATTCCGGAGACGTCATCTATCTTTCAAATTATAATCAGCTAAAACTCAACATCAGAGTGAAACAGCAGACGGTTATACTACCATATAGCAAACAGACGGTACGTGTACAGGGTGCCATGATAAATGGTGAAGTTTGGTTGGTACAAACCATAACACCTTGTGATATATTATAGGGAAATTTGTAACTAGAGACAATGAGACTAGATGTAGATAAATGTATGGGTTGTGTGCACTTATTTGAATAGTTTTCGTTCTTCAGTATTTTTATGGTGTATTATTTCAGTGTAATAATTTTTAATTTGATTGTGATGTCTATAACTAATTTATTTTATATTTCATTTCTATGTACATGAAGGAGTTTTCCTGTTCATATTATGTTTTATATAAACTGTACTATATGACATGGTCTTTAGAATATTTGTTTAGAGGTACTTTCAGTATGGCCCATCTGAATTAAAAAAAAAGTGTAAAATCCAAGCCAAAAGAACCCTGTAGAGTAAATCGCTAATTGGTTGGACGATATTTCGAGATACCCATTTAATGTTACTTCAGTTTCAAACAAAAAAAATATCATTATCGTCAATGCAACTGAATTTTCAATATAGGTAACAAGTTTTATTTGTATTTCCTGTAATAGGCTGCTAGCATGTTATAACAGTTTAATTCTTCTTCTTAAACACCATATCACTACAAAAAGTTATATTCCTAATGAGAGTTTTGAATTTTATTACTGTCGATTCTGAAACTACAAGACTCGCTAATTTCAAAAAGATTTATGAGTTCCGATTGCATTATACTTGCTGTCGCTATAAATATTATCGCGTTGAATATAAGGAACAAAAATGAATAATTATCTTTAAAGTGAAGGATCTTCGCTGAAATATTGACAAAGATTTTGCTTCATTTATGGATTTACCAATCGTATCACAACCAAATTTGAAAAATGAACAACTTATTTTAAAATCTGCTGACTTCAACTACAAACTAAATTTCTATAATCCATCACCGAACTATCTCGTAAATAGTTCAACCCTTCTAGAAATATGAACTTTCACTTTTTTGTCTACACATTTCTCCCACTATATACGCACAGTTATAGATTTTTCTTTCATGCTGTCTAGACATCTCTCTATAATACTTACTTTCAGCAGCATGTGGTCTCATGCTGGACTTTCCCCCTCCTCCTGTGGAGTGATCTCTACTACTCCCCCTCTCTCTTCGGTGGTTACGGCCCTGTCTTTCAGTACCTACACTACTACGACGAAGGGACGTACTGCGAGAGACAAGGGGGGCAGTCTGGAATTATGGAAGGGAAGGGGGTTAGAGAATATATTAGAAGTGCTCTGAGATAAAACATATTATTATGTAATCTGCATGTAATTTTTCAGTGTCTTGAGTATATTGTTACTTATTTTTTATTTCTTTAAATATAATATCTAATAACGATAGAAATAAAAAGCCGAATTCCGTAATAAGCACTCTGTATATTATATGGCATTACCCAACATGTTTCGAATTGAACAATTCATCCTCAGCGGTACATATTCGCACTTGCTGTTCTGTATTTAAAATAATAACATCTTATTGCAGTTATATATGTACCCCTGAGGATGAATTGTTCAATTCGAAACATGTTGGGCAATGCCCTATAATATACAGAGTGCATATTACGGAATTCGGCTTTTTATTTCTATCAATATACAATATTCCGTACATTTCTACTATTGAAAATTTCTAATAACGTTAATCAGTATAATGATTGCTAGAAATTTATAACATTTTAATACGTAATTACAATTCGATCATTACAGCAATGTATAGAAATTTGTAATACATGGAGAAATATTAAATAGGGTTTCCGAAATCATTCTACATTCTTTGGCTTACTTTTCATTATGTGGGATAGAAAACTATATTAGTAAAATATACATTCATACACAGACAGTATAGCAAGCTCTATTAGAATAAGTAAATTGGTTGATGAAGAAGTATAATTTACAAAAGTTGCATTTTGTTTTCAAAGAGCAAATAAAGTTTGGTGAAGTAGATTAGACTTCAAGAGTTCAAGATATCATTTTTATGCTACGGTTCGTATTGATGCTAAAAGGATCCGTATTTCCTCAATATATATATAAATGAAAAGATTAAATAGAAAATTGATTTTGAAACGGAAAGGAAAGAGATAATTTTAAAATAAAGAAGACACATTATAATTGAAGCAGGTTTTCATCACAATTATTTTAGGCTGTATGAATGTATCAGTTAATCAGTTGAAATAATTAATAAAATGATATTTAATCGTTTCACCCTTCTTTTTTTCTTACCTCCCCTCCTCCTCTGTGGACCTCTGCTCTGAGTTGTTGCGTTTGTACATGTTGGCCAGGACCACAACTAGTAGGGGGACCTGATGTCACCGCCGCTGAACACGCAGAGGCGGAAGAGTATCTACGGGATAACATCAGAGAAATAATTAGCAGAAGAAAATAATGGGAATATAAGAAGTAGAATGTCTTATAAAGAAAAAGAGATGAAAGAAATTGCAATAAAAAGTGAAATCGTGTATGCAGTTTTGCACGGACGGTATAAAATCAGTTCTGATATTTCATTTATTTCGTGTAGGTGAGAATTAGACCTTATTATATACTACTATTAGATCTGTAAAGATTTTTTCCTAAGATACGAATATTATTAGTACTTATCTTTAAATCATCTTTTGCAACAACATACAGAATACGTCTTATTATAAACAACAATAAATAAATAAATAAATAATAACTTTTATTTGTTCAAAAATGCTATTAACATTTTTATAAACTACAAAGAAGAAGATTACAGTCTATAAACATTTGCAAACAAAGAAAAACTTTTTGGAAATTGTTACATTGTATGAATGTTCCACTGCTGCTTTTTTAAGTCTAACTATAGTTTCAGAAACTAATTACAGAAAAGCTATTTGATGATTAAAAACCTTTCACAAAACCTTGATTCCTCCAATCAATTGAATACTGTCAAATTGCATCAAGCAACATATCACTCATTTGATTCCCCCATCCACATATACTAATATCAATCAATCGATAGATCGATACTATCATACTAATAATATACGGTGAGAGAAATATTGGTATCGGAAGTGTGAAATGTCACAAAGCACATCAAAAACTCAATTTCCTTTAATAGAATTTTCACAATCAATTCGTCTCACACCTCTTTAAAGCATTTAGAACACTTAGTAGAAAGAGAGAAGAGAACACTTTTAATCATTCAGAGTTTTATCGAATATTTTGTTCTTCTAGGAAATCACAGCAGAGTAAGTTGTTGAATGAATTATGATTCGCGAAACATGTAAGAGGTTGGGGAATTTTCCGATGAAATTGATGCTGTTTTGTAAATTAATGCAACTAGGTTCTTGAAGGTTATATTTAGATAAGTCAGTGTGATTGCAAAATTAAATAGTGAGTTAAGTAAATAGTCAACTTCACGATATTTCCAATATATTTAGAAGACTTCATATTGTTTTTCATTGTCTGGCGCATT
>JAQIWE010004146.1:0-11061 GCA_034698565.1 Campodea plusiochaeta | reverse complement strand
TATGGTCCTCTAATATTCAGTATAATATAATAACCTTTGATATTTAAATTAATATTACGAGATTTGCCAAAATTCATCTGAATTAAATTATAATAATGTAATTTACTTGCAATACTTCAATATAATGTATTAATTACATTCTGACAATTAGGGATACATCTCACCTTTTGGTATGATATAACATCAAACATTTCTCTAATCAAGAGAGGATTGTATACTGGTTGAACAATTGGGTGAGAGGAATTTTGAAAATCAATTCTCATTGCACGAAACATCTCATTAACCAAAAATAATGATTCCTAAAAGTAAAAATACAATAATGAAATTTATATGTATTTCCACCGATTGTTCAGATAATGTTAGAGTTGTTATTTCAATATTCAGTTATAATTTTAAGAAGATTAGAAATTTCAAATTCATTCTAATATATTTATAAAATCACTATAAATCTGTCACAGATGAGTAGATGACAGCACTATAGTACTAAAAATTTAACATTTCAAAGTAACAATTGCAGTGATTATTTTTATTAGTATAATTATATACTGTAATATTCTATAACACTATAAGCTAGCCAAGTTTCGTGAATGATTACTATTTTTCTATACGTAAACTGACTGAATAGCACCATTTTGAAACAATTTTCACATAAGTCATTCGTAAATAAATTTACCTTAAGTTAAAACTGAAAATTTTGTATTGTAAATATGGAACACGGAGAAAATTATTATTGTTTATAACATTAGTTCCAAAAACCTTCATCAGCAAGGTACTCAAATATTTCAGCTCATGAATAAGAGACAACTCGGAAGACAATTGTAATAAACAATGTATTTCTCTAGATAAATATGTGAAAATCCGTAAAATATCAACAATAGTATATAAAAATTTCTAACAAGATCCAAATTTAACTATTTAATTATATCGATGAAAACCATTTCTGCCATAAGTAAAAATAATCCGATTCCAAAGATTATCCAATGCAAAATATCTAGTCAATGCTGGGCAGTGGGTCGATAAGACATTTAAATATTACATATTGCTCACCAAAGTTTTACATTTACTTTATAGTTTATACACATTTTCTTTTGATAATAGACAGTTAATATAATAATTATGTTATGTAACGTTTGACATACAACATACGACTGTATTAGTAATTATATGATATTTTTTAGCGATGTATAGTTATGCAAACAACAATAGCTGTCAGAATTGAAGTTTGATTAATTTTAGCGTTCCATTTTATGCCACGTATGTGCAAGACAATTGACAGAAATATCAACTTCATCTGTACATTGTACTAAACTATGTAGTACTGTTTTATGAAACTTTGATATAGCTAATATTTTCGATTTATAATAATAATAATTTATTGTTATAATGAGAATTTTCCCTTTTACAATAACAATTTTGACACAATACTGTATAATTATGGCACTTTTTAAGACTGACAATAGTATTAGTAAAAAAAAACATCCTCGTAGTTAGCAACAGTAAGAAGATTAAGAAAATCATTTGCATTATAGTTTCTTTGTAGTATGACATCGTAAATATTTACAGTATTATTAAATTTGTTATAAGTCATCTTTAATTATACAAATTTATTTTTTATATATGAATGCAGAAGTTTAAAAATGATGTTAAAAATAATGACCATAGTGCATATAACGATATAACTTTACCATGTCCCATGTTGGTTCAACATGATCTGTTCCTTTGTAGCATGTATATTGTGCAAATCCTTCGTTCAACCAAATATCATCCCACCATTTCATAGTCACTAAAGTATTAAAACAAAATAGAGATTTAAATAATATTCTTCATACTAAATGGGGAAGTATTTTATAATTAGTTTAATAAGTTCATAAATTAAGGACACCATATTATATTCCCCTCAAAATTACAATGACATGTAGTATATGCATGCAGTAATAGGTCATTTCTTTAATGAATATATCACCACTTTCATTTTTATTATTTTTACCCGATTTGAATGAAAGAGGTTTTAGACTATAAGATTCATTTACTACATCTTAAACGAAAACATGAAAAATTTATATGCTCTTTAAAGTAGCATAATTGCTGCAATTAATTTATTGCATATTCTGCCCGAGAGACGAGATAGTTACGAAATAATTTCTAAGAATGCTAAAAATCAGGCATGGACGATGCATGTTTTATAATATAAAATGATGAGCGTCTTGAGAATAATTTTATTACCTTTCAATTCATGCCCGACTTGAACTTTAATAACTTACCCAAATTTCCGAACCACATATGGGACAATTCATGTGCAACTGTACTAGCTACGAAGAGCAAATCGAAAACAGAACTTATCTTTTCATCAAAAGGTAATTGTGTTTCACGAAAGGTAATAAGACCCCAATTTTCCATTGCTCCCATGTCAAAGTCAGGAATTACCACCAAATCTGTTTAGTAAAATAAATTTTGATATGAAGTATCTATTATACAGGCAAACTCTTTTCCTTTTTATACCTTGTTTCGGTAAAGGATATGGAACTTGGAAAAGATCTTCGTAGAAATCAAGAATATCTTTTCCAGCGTTAAGAGCGTAAGCAGTTGAATTAATTTCAGCTGGTGGAGCATATGTACGGAAAGGAATTCCAGATTTCGTTTTATTTTCAAGATAAGGAAAATCACAAACAATGAAAGCTAATGCATAAGTAGCCATTCTTACAGTTGGTTTAAAAGAAACTGTCACCAAACCTTTCGAAGGACCAGCCGTTTCATTCTTTAAAGAAAAAGAATGTTATTTATTTCCCATATTTTTAACAGTATAACTTATTTTACCTTAATCGGCATGTTAGATAATGCAATGTAGTTTTCTGGTCTTACAACTGTTATAGAGAAATTAGCTTTGAAACTCGGTTCGTCAAAACATGGAAAAGCTTCTCTTGCATATGTAGACTCCATTTGTGTAGTAGCCAGATATCTATAAAAGTGCAAGTTAATTGTAATAGTTTCGTTTCTACATAATCCGTTGATATTTTAATCTTAAGTTTACCTTTTTTCTGATTTTCCAGTTGAAGATCCAGACATGTAAAAACTTCGATAAAATCCATCAACGGGATCTGAAGTTAAATTTCCTGTAAACTCAAAACTTAAAATATAATTTCCAGGAGAAAGGATTTCTTCCAGGTGTACAATTGTGAAATCATGTGGTCGATAAGACTCTAAAGAAGCTTCTAGTTGAATATTAGAATTTTTACTTTCCTCAAACTGAACATTTACTGATGTTATGTTAAGATATTTGGAATGTAACCAAATATTTGATCGGTTATAACCTTTAGCCACTGCCACTACAACTGAAGAATTTCCTTGAAATCCTCCTGTCTTCAAATCTGGATGGAGATAAACTGAATAATTGATCGGTAAAGCATCCTTTGGTAAACGAAGATTGAATTCCCATTGTTCAGTTTTATTATCTACTGTAGGAACACCGGGAATAACACTGGAATCACTATTGTTCACATTTTCTGAATTTCTATGATTTAAAACTGCCACATAAATGATCAATCCAATGCAAATACCTAACAGGGCTGCAAAAACTATACCGCAGCAAGTAACTTTCGAACGATCTAAATACATTGCTCACACTGAGGTTTTTCCTGCAGTTGCTATATACGAAAAAGCAATTTGTGTCAGAAATAAACTATTTGCAAAAACACCTGAGCTATACAGTATATGACATATACGAGTTTATGGGAATAGTTTATTATGTATTCTATCCATTTCTATGCTATTTGTTCATGCATGTTGTAAGCAATTAGTATACTGGTATATAATATTCTCATAAATAATATTTTGTAAGGTCATTATCAGAATCGAGTAATAACTAATAACTGCTAAACTTGTATTTTCTTCGATATTCTCAGAAGTCTATTTGCTAATGTCACTTAATTTGTTACTTAATCTTATGCAGCTAGAAATGAACAGGAAAGAAAATTGACATTTTTACCGATAAATAATAGTCAAAATATGTTTTATAACTCTTCTTTGTAATATCAAAATGACAATTTCAACAGTGGTTATACTAATTAGTACTTATACTTTAACTTTTCATTATATTATAAAAGTTCAGTGAAATTAGAGTATATATATACAGTACAATTATATAAATCATAATATTTTGTATATTTTCACTTCATATCTGAGTAAAATTGTAGAGAAGGATTCGCGAAAATATTGGAATAGTACAAAATTGTACATTATATGCTAAGAAGAAATAGCACTTTATTGTTACATAAGTCTATACTTGCAGATCGGTTCTCAACATTTTCAGTGAGAATAAGAAAAAAAATCATATATTTTCAAAACATAACAATTTAAAAAAAAACATAAATTTAAAAGAGTTCAGATCACTGTTTTAATAGTTTTTATCAGACATTTTTTAATATTTGCCTAAAATAATTTGTATTACGTAAGCAGTTTTGAAAGCAAGCACGTTCATGTGCATTAGGCATGTGCTTTCAAACCTGCATTTCCTGCATTCCTAATGATTGTCAACGTTAATTCACATTTATATTCAATACTTACCTGATTTATTACTTTATCTTCGTGCGAAACATCAGTGAATTTTAATGCCATGTAATGGAATATTATAATTATCCTGTAATATTCAAAACTGGTTTATTCATTTCAGCATGCAGACGTTCTGTTGTATTTGAAGCAGTCCAAGCAGAAAATAACCCACCAAATTGTCTGTAAAAATAGTTAATAAAAACGTATTTCGTAAAGTTAATTAAGTATTATGTTAAATAATTTTTATACAAAAAAAATCAAATGCGATTCAAAACGACGGTAGAAAATAACAGTCTCCAGCTCCTTTTCTTCCTAATAAAAATAAAAAAGTTATGAAATCTTCTTAATTGTGTTATTATTTCAGGAAACAGCAATAATAATTAAAAAGAGTTTGTTTCAGGTTTGTAGCAGAAATACTACACTAATCTTGTTGAGAGATACTCGGATATAAGATACTGGCAGATACTGCATACCGTACGGATATTCTACATAATAATTATATTATGTGATCTAACTTTTCGAAAAAATGTAACTATAGTGCAAAAATTTAATACGTGAAAGTCATATACAGAATATGAAGATAATTTCGCTTATACCAAGTTCCTTGGCTGGAATACACCATTATTAGGGGTACGTAAAATGCATTTATGTTTGCCATATATTTTTTAAAATTTTGCATTTATTAGAATATATTTTTATTTTGTATTTTAGCACTGATTGAGACCCTTTAATTAATAATTTTTGCCTATTTCGAATTGTTTTTATACTGGTGACTTGACAATTGATAGAAATATATTGCTGTCTGAATGATTAATTATGCTCAGTGAATTTGATTTGATATCATTTTATTTTGAAAATACTAAAAATATTACGTTTTTCGGTATTTGACCTTTATTTTTTGGGATTTCTTTGCTAAACATGCAATTTCGCTACTATTTCGCACTTATTGTGAGTTTTCGCATTTATTACTGAAAATCGAATTTATTAGCATTTTTTTTTTTTCGCAAATGCGAAATTTATGTTCTGGTGTTCCTTTGGCAATAATTTTTTTGTCCTGAATGTTTAAAAGCTAAACAATATACTATTATTATTGTATGCTTAACAAATGTGTTAACGGAATTATTAATCATATTTTGTATTAACCATGATCTAATTTTGTAATCACATCTTTGAGTCAGCAGATTATGACGTTACTAACAGATGTCGAAGTCAGTTCCACATGTTTCTAAATTCTATGAACATATTTCAAGGTTTCTCGTATACTGTACACAAATGAAATTATAAAATACTCAGTATTACAAGGGTAGGGGGAAATTATATTTCTATTATTGTGCTCTTACAGTTTAATTAATAAAGCTGTATTATATTTCCAGTACTCCATATTTGAAGGAAACTTTGAAACACTAATTTAGTAACTAGTATATAAATCAATAAAAAAAACTGTAAAAAACGAACTTTCTTCTTCGCTCGTTCCAACTATGGTGATACTTCGTTGACAATTCTGTTTTTCTTTCAACTTTCTCCATCACTAATTGTTTAATATACCACTGCCTCTCAAAATCGTCGAGGTCTTGTACGAGTATATTAACAGTTTTCGAAATTTATAGAGCTATTGTATGAGTTGCTGATAAAGTCTTATTTACGACAGTGAAGCTTTTTAAATCAGTTTTTTATGGCACAAGTGGCGAATTTCAAGAAATATAATTTGATACATTTGGAAATATCATAGCAGATATATATTTATTTCTGTCATAAAGGTTATAACTTATAAGAAAAATCAAATTACCACATTAAGATTTTTTAAATCCCCATCGCTCTGCTACTGACCATCAACACAAAATATATTTTCACTATCAGAGATAAAGAAAAATTCCAAGTACGGGTCTTACTGAGTTGCAGCCCATCCAAGTAGATACAACTATGAGAAGTGATCAATTTCTGTAGATGTTATAATAATGCAAAATTATAAGAATACTTATTTTTTTATTATATAAAGTTATTTCACACTAATTACTCTTTATTACTCTTGTGAATTGATGTGTCCAAATTGTAACAACCAGTTTTCAATATCTTTCGCATTTCTTTCAATCCAGAGAATATTGTTTTTCACCGATTGAAGTGATCTTGCTCGAATCAGTGACATGTCGTAAAAGTTTTGAGCTCTGCTGTAAAAATCCATTAGCTGAAAAAATAGGGTACATTTAATATTTCACTAACATTCAAAATTTGCTTTTATAAATTCTTACTTCTTGCAGTTTAGCTTCTGAGTTAAAGTTGCCAACTAGTGATTCTACAAGTTCTTCTATTTCCATTGCTGAAGTAGGAAATTTATTCAAAAGTTCTTCCCAATTAGTTCTGTTTAAAGAGAAGCAGTGAAAATTTTATTACGCTAATTTTTTTTATTATTACACTGAAGGAAATACACTTGAAGAATGTGAACAACTTTTGTGTGTAGTGCAATAGGATCGATAGCTGCAAGTTTTTTTTTCGCATGAGCGCTGCTTGTACTTTTCTCGGATTAGCATGGGATCGTCACTGAAAATCCATTTTTCAGAGGTTACAGTGAGTAAACCATTTGAAGGTGTAACTTGTTAAACTAAGAACTTTCAAAACTAAGCTTTACAAGTGTTTTTTTTTCCTGAGAATTCCGGCTTTTTTTCTCTTCCGTCAGTTACAACATAGGAAATTCCGCATATTTATATTTTATATCACCTAATTTAGCACTTTCAAGTTCTAGCTCCAAAAATCTGCGATAATTTCCGCCATTTGTCGTTAGCGCTGGTACCTGTGAGTGCTGCACAGTGTAGCCAGCGTTATCTCGAATTAGTTTTTCGCTGTCGGTCTCATTGGTTTATAATAAGTCGTGTACGTTCAGAGAGCGATCCCTTCTTAATATTTCTTCCTACAGTATTAAGCTTTTAAGTAAAATATCATAAAAAATTTTGATCAAGCATTTCTACACAATCAGGTGAAAAAATTATTCGATACATTGGAAGTTTAACCAATTTTTTTTTTAGTTTTGCTTACTAATTCACACAAATAAAAATACTCCATTTGAACTGAATTTTTCAAGAACTATTATCTAAATAAATTAAATATTATTTTTTTAGTTTTTATTGTTCTATTTTTCTCTTATTTGTGTTTATATTGACATGTATTGTAAAATACCAAGTTTTGTTTCCTACAGAGAAATATTCTGCTCATAGTCTGTTCAACAGAATATGAACTTTTCAGTTCTCACTTTTTCCATACCTGATATAGTCCCATAAAACATTTCTACCAATCTGATTTGAACCAATATTTTTTAGAACTTGTATCATATCCTGATACCGAACATATTCAGAATTTATTGCATATCCGATAAATCTGAAATAACAAAGATTCAAAATTAAAGGTTTTCGTAAATTCTTTTGAATCTATTTTCGTCATTCAAATGAGCCTGCCAAGAGAGTGAGAGAAACAAACAGAGAAAAAAAATATAATTTAGTCATTAAAAATGCACAAGTTCTTATATTTCAATTAATTTTTGTACCTTTGAATAATCCATGGTTCTGAAATCTCCGCTAAAGAATCTAACATTCGTACTCTTTCATCTTCAATTACTTCATTTCTATATCTTTCAAACATTATATCCCATTCTTTCTCTGTACCAGAATGTGACATCCCAAAGTTGTAAACATGACTTCGAATATTCGGTGGAATGAAAGTTGTATTATCATTTATCCATTTCAAGAAGAGAGTAGAAGCTTCAGTTAAGCAATGTTGATTGTGTAGACTACAGACTGTGTCTATAACTTTGCTTCGTAACATCCTGTGGAATATAGTGAATATTAATTGAGCTGGAAAAATAATATATATTTAATTTATCTAGTAAATGGAATTTGAAGCTATCATTAATTTTATTATTCTACTTTGATTGTGCTTTCGAAGCAATTAACATGGTTCTGTTTTCTGGAAAGAAAAAAGAAATTTTATACAAGTGTTGGTTAAACGACGGAATTTTTAGATTAACCAATTTTTTACTCAAATTTTAATAAATCTTTAACTTTAACATTAACAGATATTCTACTTGTTTGAAAGGTTCATCTATACTTTATCAATCTACAGATAGAAGTAACTTTTGGTTTTGTTTTCTGCTGGTTGTCCTTCAAATAAGTGACTTGTCGGACAGAGCACACATCAATATTTCTACACATCACAAATAATAACGAAATAATACAGGGTGGCCCAAAAGTTTTTGGAGCGATTCTGAAACAATGATTTCTCAAAAACTGTGTTAGAGTTAGTAACATGAGTTTTTCACAACACGAAAGGTCTGTCTTCGCTCTTTCTATAGATATATACTTTTATGTATCTAGATAGTCTGATGCCACCTCTATTACTAATTTACGAAATCGGTTCACAAATAAAAGTTGTAAATCGAATAATAGAGGAAAAAAAGAACTAATAATAAAAATGAGTCGAAAACCTTAATTTTGAACGGAAATCTCAATAAAGTCGTCGCTATGTTGATCCATAACAGCCTAAAATAGTTTCACAATTTTTAAAGGTATGTTGAATTCGAATTTTGAGAGGAATTGTCTAAAACAACAAGCTATCAGACATTTCAACTGAAATTGTTTCTAGCAACAATGAAAGAAATTTGTAAGTTACATTGTTATTTAGCAGCCTTCCTATACGATGAGGGAATACCTGAACATTATTTAAGAACATTATTTACACTATTTTACTTTATTCTCATTCTGCAACTTTTATTTCTGGAACTTTTTTGAAAATTAGCGATGGCGGTGACGTAATACAATGTAGATCCATCAACTTTTTATCGGTAGAAAGATCGAAGTCTGAGCTTTAATCTGGTGAAATAACCAAGTCTGTAGCTCAAACAGTTTTTGAGAAATTGGTATTTAAAAATCGGTCCAAAAACTTTTGGGCCACCCTGTATAATAATTTGAATACTTTGTTAACTTCCATTGTTAATGATTATGTATTATGTTATTTGCCATTTGTGTAAGATATAATAATATTACAATATATTAACGCACATATCAGTGACCTCATTGTATTATGCTCACTTCTCTAAATGTGTTCCTGTATCATTCCATCCAAGTTCATAGTAAGTGGCATTTAATAAATATAACGAGTAATGCTGAAAAAAGAAGGAAAACATAATAAAAGATTGAATATATTATTATAATGGATACATTACCATCCAAGATGAGTAAAACTGCTGTTGACTCCATACTAGAGATGAAATTCCTCCTAAGGCACCCATCCCAGCAGTCAAAGGAGCATATTCTCTTTCATTTAGTAAATATTTGCTTAAATTTAAAGCAAAAGTATAATTGAGTAAACCAGAACTTGACAACGAGAAAATATCTCGGACAAGATTTGCTCGATCACTTGCACTGAAACTCTGTAACATCGAGAAGAGAAATTAATAAAAAAATAATTTTTGGTGTTCCCCTTCACCCCAGAACAAATTGAAATATTCTACTAATTGATGGGATATTTATTCCATTACTGTGGTAAATATCTGACAACAAAATATGTAAAATATCCTACTGAATTTGTAAGAGCATTACAATATTTTTTGTTTGAAACAGATGTTAAAAGATTTATCCTTGTTATTGGAAACACTTTATACTCGTATGTTATAGTGAAAAGATTTTGTATTTGTTTAATAAAATTCACTCGTGAAATTGCAAATAGTATGAGGGGTTGGTTTTATTTACAGTCTGAAATTATTGTAGTAGTAAAATAACTTGATAAATTCTCATCATTAAGTTTTGAAACGAACCATGGTTAACATAGTTACTGAAGTATAATTAAGCTGTGATGTAACTTCCATTCAAGAAAGAACTTTAAAAAATCTTATCAAGATATATACTAGGATGTATATATCTTGAAATGTAATTTGAGAAGGGTGAAGAACTGCGAAAAAGTTGTAATAATAGAAATCAAAATCATTTACTGTGTAATTTTTCTCGAGTAGTTGTGTGAGCTCTTCCCATGTTTTATTGTCGTAGTTTGTGGTATAGTAACCATATTGTTTGGAATTCAGTTTTAAAGTTTTGCCAGGTAATTTCGGAATAGTTTCTGAAAAGAGAGAGAGAGAATCAAATATAAAAATAGTAATGGAATAGATTTAAAAAGAACTTACTCTCAGTGTCATTCATAAAGAGCCACGTACTAGATGATACATTAGAGGTGTTGGTAGACTCACCAGTTTGAGGAAAGTATTGGTATGTTACATAAATATCCCATTTAGTATCAGTTCTGTACAATAATAATTTCAAACATTAGTTACAGTGTTATGAATTGTCATGAAAATAATGAACATTACTTTTAATTTCATTTCTAGAGAAATGTGGGAGTTCATTCAATTAATTAATTAGTTTATTAGGTTAAATGTAAAATAGCAAGTTATATGATATGACAATAACAACACTAATCCAAGTTCAATGAAAAAAAATAATAATAAAGATCTTCCATCTATAGAGATTTTCACATCTACAT
>JAQIWE010004145.1:0-11062 GCA_034698565.1 Campodea plusiochaeta | reverse complement strand
CAAAGCCGTCGCAATTAATTTTCTTTCACTTTCAGTTTGGCCCCCCCTTAGCAAAAGTTGAAATGACGCCCCTGACAACATCCTGTTCTTCACTATGGAATTCATACTCTCCGACTTTGCTTTCCACTTCTTCTAAAAGTAAATGAATCCAATTTGAGTTTGTGTCTTGATTTATCTCCATTCCAAGAATTTGACAGCTCTTTCTATTCCTCTCCTTTCATTAATACACTTCAAGACAGAAGGAGACTGTATATGCAACTAAGAGAGATATTAATATTTTCTACCTTCGATTCAGAAAAGAAGAGATTTTATTTTATGTATGGATTTATATATTAAGTTTATTTCACAATATTTTCTTGAACTTAACTTTTAGTTCTATATTTCTAATATTCTACTTTTGATATGAATGTAGAATGTGTATATACAATATTATTTAGTCTAAAGTAGACCACTACAAGTTACTTTTGAACATAAATAATACATTTAAAGATGCCACTGAATGTTTGAAGTATTATTATGTATAATTTTGAGTGTTTGTTGATAATTTGAACTTAATATCATATGCACTTTTAACTAGTATTTGAAAGTCATTATAATGTTTATTAATATTTTAAGAAGTATTCCATCGAGTTCTTCACCAAAATTATTTTTTAACAATGCATCCCGAAAAAGACGAGGGAAGTAGAGATATCTCAGTGCAGAAATTAAACTAGACTAATCTAGATCATAGAGCATTGTAAATAGAGGGCTACATTTTTTAACAGCAATACCTTAAGTCCTCACAATTACATCACTTGTATATAAATATAATTTTAAATATTGCTTGGTTATGTCATTATTGTACAGGGTGACCCCAAAAAATGAGACTTTTTTTCCTTTAGACCGGCATATTTTCTTAAAGAACGAAAATGTAAAAATGGAATAAAATAAAAAATCATCTGAAGGAGCATCTTGTTCTGATTCCAAAAATGTATACTTTTTCGGAAATTCATGCTATAACATGGTCGCTACGGCTTTCCGTAACTAAACAGCAGGTTTCAAAGTTCACTAGAACAACTAACAATACTAAATTAAAAAGTGATATTTTTCCACAAGAAAAATATATAAAAACTATATAACATATACCTATTACTTCTTTCCATCCTCTCATTATAATTAAATATCTCTTTTTTTCGTGTAATTTTACATAAGATATAACTTTTTCTTCTTTTTCCACTGTAGCAGTGGTTATTCACGTTTTATTTTATTTCCAAGGCCGTAGCTACCGGAATACGGCATGAATTATAGTAAAACCATTAATTTTTAGAAAGAAAACAGGAACATTTGCCTCCATTTGCCATTCGATTCACCTTTCTATCTTCAATATTTCAGAAAATATGACGTACTAAAAAAAGTCTTATTTTGGAGGACACTCTGTATAATTATGTTATTATACTATAATTTTTGTTGTAATAGTGTTCATTGTAATTTTTCATAACTCTGTAATAGCGTAAGATTAAAGTTGAATTCTGTGAAATAAATAAAATAAATATTTTTTTAGATTTCTTCATAAGTATGTATATGTTTTTGTATCAGCTCTGTCTTAAATTATTTGGCTGGATAACGACTCAATATAAGTATATTTTTCAGTATTTTCCCTCTTCTGCACCTTGAAAATGAACTTCTTCTTAATAATGAGTGAAACTACTTTGAAATAACTATTTTCACCATTTCATCCATGCTGACTAAAGCTTTAAAATCCAATTTCACAAATATTCAACTTGCACGTGACACACATTTTACAAGTACACATCCCACAAACAAAAGCTAACTCAAACCCTTGTTGCCCCTCCAGAGTAATAACAACGTCCACCACTGAGACTAACTTCTCCTTTCGTCCCATTTTCTGTCACCAGAGGACCTATTCGGAGGAAAAGAAAGGGTGAAAAGGAAGCCAGGTGAAATGTCTTCTTATTTCTTTTGTCTCTCTCTTTCAAAGAGTATAACCATCTTTCCTTATATTGCACTGTTTGCCTGCTTCAAAGTCTTCATAGTCGTATCTTTTTACAGCAGTAAGAAAGATCACATATTCGTCCCCAAACTATAGGTTACATTTGGTTTAGAGGAGCAAGGAGAAAGTTGACTTCCTACCTTTTATTGGCTTTCTATGTGCTTAGATGACGCACTTTGAGTTTTGTGTCGTGTTCAAGTTCTGTGTTTTGTCTACATTGAGACTGTAACATGGTTTCATGTTGCAGTCATATAGGAAAATGAAAGGATTGTATTATATTTCCCTGTTATAGACAGCAGTTTATATAATCAATATTACTACGTGAAGTATTTCTTACTATTGATTAGTTCAGGACTTCATGAAAATCAATATTGAATAATTTCTTCATTTTATTAAACTTCTTTACTGTACTGTGTTTAACTCGTATATGTTAATCTCTTTATGGGTTTCTGTGGATGCACTATGTAAGTATCTATACAATCATTATACGGGCAGCAATTTTTTTTTTTCAAATGACTGCAAAAACGCTGAAGAAGTCATTTTTCAAATGACGAGTCATTTTTCAAATGACTTCGAAAACGCTGAAGAAAAAAAGGCACACTCGGAGTGCTGAGTTCTAAACCTATAAGCTCTGATAATTATAGATAATGACAATATACTCTACTTAATAGAGATTTTAAATAGGGTATATAATTATGAGAAACCTAAAGTTGTAAATCAGAAAAAATGTGCTGCAACAACAATATAAATTTCTGATATACCATATGATATTGTCAATTTCATACAGTAGGGCATTTCCTGCCTTATAATATCAAATTCCAAAAACATAATGATATTTCCCACCATAACATAATACCCAAACATCTCCGAAAGAAAAGTAACTTAACCCTACCATTATAACAAAATATCAACTTCCTCAATACAACATCCAACCTACATTACTGCAAATAAAAACATGATACTGAACTTCTCCCCTCGCAAAGCCGCAGAAACATTGACACTATCTGTAATTAAATGAAAGTAACCTTCTGGAGTGACCCCTAATCGAATAGGACATCAAAACAAAAGAGGTCCCATTTCACCCACTTACGAGTTGTACGAACAGCGGTATTACATTACTTTCAAGTATTATACTACACTCGATGGGGAAATTGGGAGCTAACAAGTTAGGGTGGTCACAATTTTCGATCCATTTGTGATGTGTTATTTAACAGAATTGTGAAGTACAGTTGTTCACTGTATTATACGAAATTCTTGGACAAACAGTGTAAAATATTTTAAATTTATACATTAACATAAATTATACAAAATGGCGATTGGAACTGATATTCTTTGAATAGAGTCTATTGAAAAAAATCCTTCATATATTAGTTTTGATAAAATCTTATTTGATGAGAATTAATAGTATTTAACACGTTTCTAAATTCTAAAAAAGTTCAAAAGACCAAAATTTTCAGCTTTAATGAAATTCATTTTCACACAAAATAATATTGAACAATGAAAGAGATTTAACAAAGCAACTTCATTCAATAACTTATTTTTATTCTAATATTTTGATTCAAGATGTTTATCAAAAAATATTTTTTTTATTTAGTAAGGAAGTGTCAGTTTTCAAATGAAAAATAGAACATTTAAAATCTGTATGACATCTCATTGTGCTCTTTAGTAATATTGTAACTTTGGGAGTTAATGTAGAAAGGGCAAAATACCAACACGACCCTGTACGTTATAATTAAGGTCAGCAGTGTCAGAAATATAGCAGAAAATGTATTTCAAAAACAGTTCATAACAGATAACGCTATATTTTTCTTCGTCGATATGGAGCATGGAAATATGTAATAGCAATAGGCTTACCAGCAATTACAATGTTACAACATATTTTTTTGTTTTCCTATTTTTATACAATTTCATATTTTCTATAAGACAAAATATTGTAAAAAACGTCTTTTTAAATTCATAAAATTGCATGCGATCAAAAACAATAAAGCGTGGTTAGAAATTTGTTTTTATATCATCCATCAATGTAATGTGACTCTCTCATCGTCAGTAACATTACAACTTTCATTTTCATAGTAATGATATCGCCTAGTTAAATATTTATTCCAGATTATCCTGAATATTTTCATTAACGAGAAGCAGAATATATATGTGCATACCTTATTACAGCACTATACCATTGTAGTGTTCCATTAAATCGCCATGTGTGCAGGTATATTACAGTAGCAAATTAATTTTCATTATCGATAGAGTTCATATAGGATCAAACAATAAAATCTGCAAAGTCAAAATTTGAAACACATGATCTGTTTCACACAAATAATGATGAAAGCCACGCGCGAAATTGAATCAACTTTGAAGTTAGACTGTAACTCATTGTCCTCATATATATATTGACCAAAACATGCAAAACAATGTACTGTTCAAAACACTCTTAATGGCATGCTAACAAAGCATCTCTAAACAGAAGCATAGGAAGGAGTCCATAATATAGGTGCAATAATTCTTCATAGTTTTAAGCAGTGGTTCATAAAATGTCCCAGTATATTTCTTTGCATTTCAAAATACGATTTTTTAAGATTTGCTCCTTTTTTTCTCAGATAAAAGTATAATATAATTATGCACTAACATTCATATTGTTAAAAATATCATGACAAATTCAGAAAAGTCAGAGTTCTGAAAAGCTGCGCTTCTTAGAAAATTAATATCGAATATATTGAAACATGGTTGTATTTCTGAAAGAAAAAAAGTGTGATAAATACGTAAATAAGGGATATTGAAGACTCTCTGTTCAATCATAAGTCATTATATTAATTTTATACAAAATACAGATAATTGTGTATATACGTAGATAGCGTGTAAAGAGAAATGAAAGTACTGTACTGTTGTTTTTCCTTTATTAATTTTCAATACTTATAATCATTAAGATATTAAAATACGTTGTTAGTTCCGCTTTTGAACTCACGTTTGCAATATAAGTTAAATTACTTTATGGTCTAATTTCTGTAATAAAAAATGTCCTTAAATCTGTAAAATAAGAAAGAGTAATAAACAAATGGAACTGTCAATGGTGAGTGGCGACAAACCAAACTCCCCATACTACCTATCTTCCTGCATAATTATATAGTGTGAACGTGTACAAAACACTAACAAGTAAGTAATAATTAAACTACATAGAACCTTAATTCAACAGCTAAGTGATTTTTTTTGTTCGGTCCACTTCCCAGCTTGACCAAAACACTATTAAAAAGCACAGCAGTCCGCCCTCTCCCCCTCAAAAATAAATTCCCTAGGGAAAAGGGGGGCTCTTTGTGTGAATACCAGTGCTTATATATCCGTATGTATAGTTGTAGAGAAACTATTACTATTTAAACTTATCTAGTACCTTAAATAATATTATTTATTTATTTTGTTCAAAATTCACAAATAAACTGGTTTCTTGTAATTGGAACATAATTATATCGTCTTACCCATAATGTGCCATATTTCAGATTGCTAAGTCTTGAGGTATTCAGGCATTTTTCTAAACTTATATTTTGAGTTTTGTATATTACAATAATCATATGGATTTTTGTATATAGTAATTGAAATTTATAGACGAATGGAGGAAATTTATGGTGATAATGGTATATTGGTACTGATATGAAACATCTTTGCAAGTAGTCTGGATATGCTAAAAAACCAGTAAACAACAATGAAAGTAAGATATAATATATAGTTTCCTATGATTTTTTTGTGACTCACTAAAATCAGTTACCCGATGCTTCACCCATTCATGCACTGCAGATTTGTGGCAGGTTTAGACCACTCTTGAAACCATTTTTCACATTCATGCAAATGGCGTTATTAATTTCAATAACTGTATAACCAGTATAAAACAATTCTATCTAATATTTGTCATGACTACAAATATACAAAACTCAAAATATGATTTCAGAAACAAAAACTCTATTCCTCATATACGGTGACTAAGCAACCCTAAATTTATCATAAACGAAATAAGTATAATTATACTATTCCATTAATGTTCAAAAAATTATTTGATTACTATAGAGACACTATTGCGGAAGGAAACTTTGCTTATAAATCCACCATCGTATTTGTTTGTAGAGCACTACACCAATAAACTTTTTATTTGACTACTTATACTTAAATTCATAATGTACAAGCATCAGCGTAGGCATTCTGCAAGGCATTGTTCCATCTCTTGAAAGGTAATCAGATAATTTATGCTTTGCCAGATGAATTGATATATTTAAGTTTGTGCTAATAAGTGCTGTTTATTTTATTGTAAGATTAATGAAATTAAAAAAAAGTTATATTTGAAGTATGGTAAATCATTTACTGAACTATCTTAGAAAAAGAAAGCAACCTCACAGTTTTAATAGTACATTTTTTTTTATTAATATACTGCTTGTTATTACAAGTAGCCAGATGACTCATTATAATAAATTAAGATAGACAAATATGAAAACATTAATTTTGAATATTGTGGATCAAATCTTCTTCTCCTGCTGATATAAATCTGTAAAATAATGGGACATAATCTCGAAGAACCGTGAGAACAATGGTATTAGTCAGGCGTTGTGGAATATCCTGAATTTCTTGATAAAAATGGTCTATGTAAACAATCTGAATAACTGTTCCATTGTGCCCCAATCGTCCAATATACACTTCTAAAATGCCAATCTCTGCGAGATGATCTTTTTCCAACACTTAATATTAGAATAGTCAATGTAATTATAATTTACTGTATACCTATATGTATAGGAAAAGTGGGATTTCAGTTTGTCGGTGTCTAAAATCCTATTAATAATAATTTAGGCTACATGTTATAACCAGCATTAATATTTTTAATAAGATGAGCTTTGTCTTTCTTTAGTGAGATTAAAGAGTTAATACTGGGTTAACCAACTTTCATAGGGTAGTTTGAAAACGGCACTATTTTCGGAATTCTCATTGATTTTCATTCTGGGTTTGCTTCAAACTACAGTAATACCATAATTACGCAAGTTGGTAGCACAGTACTTTTATGGAAGTTATAACTTGTAGTTATTATATTTAAGGTATTTCTAAAAAAATTCGTCCAGCTGTTTCATATATTGAATTGATGAACTCGTTAATTAATGAATATTATAGCACTGAAAGATGATATTTAAGAAATTAAACTCCTTGTCATGTAGAGTCATTTAATCTGAAATCTTTTATAGTAAATATAAATAGTTTAGTGTTTCTCACGTTAGACGATATTTTTTTCTTGATTAATAATAATAATAATAATTTATTTACACCGTGGCAAATAGTAGGACTCTAGGCCCTCTCTTACCTATTACCACGTTTTCAGTACAAAATTATAATAGATCTAACATAATTTCTGGTGATACTGTTACTATTATATGCTGCTTACAAAATCTTGTACTGACCTAAACTATTATCAAACGAAAGAATGGGGTTTTCCTGCATTTTGGAACAATTTACACTGACCTAGGTTTGGAAGTTCAATAGGACTTCATCATCAGAGAGGAAAAAAGAAGAAGAAACGAAAGAAATACTTCTGATGATGAAGTCTAAGTGAACTTCGAAACCTAGGTCAAACTAGTTAGATTTTTAAACTTTTTGACGGTGAGATTGGGTTTTCAATAGAAGGGGGAAGAAGGTGTTATGCCAGAATCAAATTTGGTGGGTTTATCAGTTAGAACTTTTGAGATTTTGTAACCAGTATATTTGTTGTTGATAACATGGTTGGTTTGAAAGAATGACTAACTTAGCTACTGATCTTTCGAGACCTACTAAATAAACACAAACTGACGTTTATATCCGTCTTATGTTTATCTAGTAGGTCTCAAAAATGTCTACTTGTTGTTTTAATACATTTATTTCAGCATAAAACTGGATATTTAAAAGTAATTTCTCTTAAAAATTTGACTAACTTGAAATCTATATTTGACTGAGCCTGAAATATTTACGTTTCCAGACATCTTCAAAACTGCAGGGTACAATAGTTACCAAAACCTGTTTCATTTATTACCTTTTCATAGATTAGTTAGTATTTTCTATTGGCATTCCACACTACTTTACTTTGTGGTTTCATTCAGTAGCGCAGTATACACTAGATCAAAGCTACTCCAATTGAAAATGCATTCACATGATTAGGTGTAGCTACTGTACTCTATAAAACACCGATCCATAAATTCTGTTTAGGCCTTTTGATTGTGGTCGAGTTAGGCTGTATAGTATACGAAAAATAACCCCTGTAATATTATTATGGGTCGTAATGGAGTTAGATTTTTTTCGCAAGCGTTGCTTTATTGTACTATGTCGTGTTTGTTTTGGAATTTACAACATTCTTTGTGGTCGTGTAATTACGTTAGTACGATGCTTATTATATCGTAATTAAGTTCGTATGTCATTGTACCGGTATGATTTATGTACATTGTCTGGGTACGCATATAATTATAGCGACAAGAGAACTTGTGTATACAAATATTTTTATTTTCAGGGTGAATTTTATCACCTATATAGAACGACACACCAACAATGTTTGTTGAATTGTTATTTAACTAACACAGTTTAATTAAATCAATTTATGCGTTTATATCAAACTGTTTTGTTAATCACAAAATCCAATCCAATTTATTCTATTAAAGGATTCTAACTAAGTTTCCTGCTGGTATGATTTTTTTGTACATTATATAGTATTTGTCATAAATGATCAAGAGGTATTTTGATTTATAATATTTTTGCAAGACAGTACATTGTGACCTCCAGGGGCGTAGCTACGAGTGTGGGGGCCCTGGGGTGACATGCTGTAATGGGACTCCATGCACTATAAAATGTTGCTAATTTTTTAAACGACCAATTATTAAACAAAATTGCTAAAAATGTATTTCTTGCAATGAATTAGAATTTATAGTTAGTTCATTAGCGAGGGGGTGAGCCCGAGAACAGAAAATTTTAAACTCTTTTTGCAATATAACTGCGATTTTTGTCAGTTTTGCTGCTATTTTCTTGTACATTAATTTCATCCTTTCATCTTAATAACTCGTTCTTCCTTGGTTCGGGACCCCTTATAATAATATATGTTCTGGGGCCCCGAGGCACCGGCCCGATTGCCCCGACGTATAGTTACGCCCCTATACTGGCCACAAACAATAAGATAAACATTACTTAGTGTATGGATGGTTTTCTTTTTCTACATAGCGAAACTGTGCAAATCGCGTATAGTTTCCTGTAAAACTAATATCAGAATTTTTCTCTGTAGAGTGAAAGGAAAATTTGCACATCAATAACATAAACCATTTTCATTACATAAGCAATATTGTATTCAGTAGCTTTCTGGTGTATGATTATTATCACTCTGAAGCTCATTATCTGATGTCCGGATCTCTATATATGATCTGCGAGTTTTGGCTAGCAATAATAATAAAAAATGCTATTCTATGTCTTAATTTATGTAAAGTTAACCGTTTAAAAATATAGTCAACATTACATTTCGAACAGGTAAGTGTGTTATAATATTATTTTTATACAGTAGACTAAGTCTTTGCATTATAACTGCGTTTCCACTATATTTAACTGCTGTATAACCTTGGTTATAAAAGTACTGTTTAAAATACTGTAGTAACGTAAAGCGATTTCTAAATATATTTGTAATGCTGCAACTAATAACTTTGATTAAAACATTTGATCTTGTCTAAAACGAAAACTCCTCTACCATGAAAAGTAATAATGCCGTTTATTATCTTTCTCACTGACAATCCCAGCTGCATGCAAAAATCTGTACGGAGGAAATCCACATTCTTATCTTTTATATTATATAGCAGGAAAATCTTCTTTTCCTATTGTGATAAGTGACTTTTGTGATTTTCTCTTGATTTATTCTTTTCACTGCCGGATAAGGAGACATTTCGCCATCGATTATAATAAAGGACTGTTGATATACTGTATTCTCAAAAAGAAGAATTTAGCATTCGGAAAAGATATTTTGTATGGTAAGAAAATGATGAATTGGTATTTACAGTATTTTTTTCTTAAGGTGACAGTTGTTTGAATTTGTTTTTAAAATAAGGATCAATCATCTAACTATAGAAGTATTATAGAGCACAATTTTAAAAGCAACAGAAATAACATGATAATCATTTCCATTAAATCTTAATTAATACATGTGAATAATAATGTGGTAACCATATTAGACATTAGTTTGTAAAAGACGCTATTTCACATTTAAAAATGAGGACCAAAAAATAGGTAATTATTTGACAGGTTTCATATACCTAATTTCTTCTAGGCCCTACTATATATCCTGGAGTATTGGTTATGGAACTAGAGGGAAAATGATTATTACTATAACTTATTGTACATTATAAAGTGCTCTTAATACGAGTAGTTTTCCAGAAAAGTAGTATGAGTTTCAAAACCACAAATCCACATCCTTAAACCTTTCATTAAGAGTCGCCGCTGTCTAGGGAAACGACTCTAGCCTGTGGTGCTGGAGGTTCTGGGTTCAAATTTGGGGTGTGTGGCAATATTTTTTTTACTTCCCACATTCCTTCAGGATAATTCCTGGGGTTCACCCAGCCACTTAAAATGGATAACAGGGAGAACTACACTCCGGGGTAAGGTAAGAAATATTCCTTCCTTACAATTTCCAATTGAGTTTATTTGTTAGAAAAATGTTAACTTAAAATAATTTAGATTCTCTTGAAATCCCTCTTTTGAATTTGTATACTCGACGGACTACCGATTTGAATATAACTTAACTCTCATGTTGAATTTACAATACTTTATTATATGGATTTACTTAACAAATAATAAATTGTTAATGACTTACAACTTGACGAAATAATATGGACTTTCATTTATAAATAGTAATACCTCATTAAAACAATTGAAGCAATTAAAATAAAATCCTTCTTAATAATATTCACTCCTTAGTTCTTTAACAATAATTTAAATTAAGGTTAGAATAGTAATGTGAATTAAATATTAAATAGAGTAGTGTCGTGACATAATGGATATACATAGCCATGAATCATCATCCCATAGTTATATGTCAATACTGACGCAGTGTCCTAT
>JAQIWE010004144.1:0-11062 GCA_034698565.1 Campodea plusiochaeta | reverse complement strand
TGAAAAACAGTGAATATCAATTAACTGTTTTTTTTTGTGAATATTTCAGTCAATTTAACTGAGAAAAAATAAGAGTGGGTATTTTCATGTTTCATTGAGTATCTCCGGAACCGCTTGACGGATTTTAACCATATTTTCAGGATTGTATCTGTATAGCCATATACAATAAGTTCCGTAGTCAAAATTGACCTTCGTTTCGATTTTTTTTCGATTCCATCTTCAAGTCAAAACTTTAACTCTAATTTTCTCCGGAACCACTTGGCGGGTTTTAGTGAAAATTTCAGGATTGTAATAGTTTGTACACATGAAAAAAAATATTTGCTAATTTTCTCAGAACACACGTGCTGATATTAAACTGTCTTGTAAAAAAGTTCATCATTTGGGATTTCTAACTTTTTTTAAATTTTGGATGTATCGGGGAAAAGTCGAAATTAAAGCTTTCATTTTTTCCAGGGGAAATAAATTGCTTCTTGCTTATTATTATTATTGGGAAAAAATGAATATTTTTTATGACTCAAATAAGTAATTTAAAGCATCAAAAATAAAGATTTGGATCTGACGAGAATGGATCTGACGATAAATGTCGCGAAAAATAACCTCATACGATATAATATATTATACGATGAAAAAGCTTATAATATAATTACGACTTTCATGAGTTCATTTCCATGGTATATATCAGCACTGACATAAAAAATCCACTTAAATTTATTTGCCTTGGAATCGATTGAATATAAGGAAATGAGTTCTATAAGGAAATTATATTTTATATATTCTTTCAATAACATTAAGAAGGCATTTAACTAATTAAGGGTGATGATATATCAACATGCAATCACATGATAATAATAAGCTAACGTTCCACGAATATTATAGATTAACAGACATTAACATCTTTAACGTAATATTCAGTTATAATAATATTATTCTGAAGAATTGCAATTTCCAATTTTTAATAATATTGACTACGATTACATAACTGCAGTAGTTTATATTAATTTTATGTAATTTTCTACAGAAATATTATCCCATACATTGATTTCATCTGCAAAAATAATACATTCTACAAAACTAATATATAAAAGAAAAAAATATATGTCATATCTGCATACATTAATTACTTCTTCCGTAACAGAACTTGTTAGTCCATCCAGTGTATCTAGCATTAGTTATACTTTATCGGAAGCCATTTGAAGTACAGAAGCAGCAGTTGCGGTAATGATCATAACTGCATTTTTATTTATTAAAAAGAGAAGGAGAACCTATCCAATTAAATCTTATGCTTAAGTAATATTACTCCCTTTTCAGAAAATATTATTCCATTTCCAATTTTATAAATCATTCTAGATCAATACTTTCTACAATAGAGTCTTATAGCAGTTATACGAGTCAAACCAAAATTTTATGCTGATTCAATTTTGAATTCAATTCCTACTCTAGCCTGCGTTGCCGGCTGCATAATCTCGCAGGGTATTATTACTCACGTTATTATATTTTCCATGTCTGAAAATTCCAAACATACATTTATGTATTTAAGCGATGATAGATTCCTTATTCATTCATGCTCAGCATTTTTCAACACTTCTCTACAGTAATTCTCATTTCACTCTATACTAACTATTATTAGGGTTTCTAACGAGCGAACCTCGATCGAGCCTTTGCTGGGCTTGGACTTGTCTCGTTTACGCTAGACAGAGGCTCGGACTCGTTTTGGAATGAGCCGGCTCGTAAAATATTCCCTGTAAAAGTCGAGACAGCTCGAATTTATAACAAATGAACCTTTACTCTGACTCGACTTTCAAAGGCTCGGACTCGGCTCGCTCGATTATAACGAGTGGCTTGTTACGAGCCGCTCGGAAAAGGCTAGTCTCGGAGAGGCTCTGTAGAAACCCTAACTATTATATTATTTAAATTTAAATACCGATGGCAATATGTAAAATGTTGACTTTTTATGATTAATAGAATTACATGAATGCAATAGTATAAATAATTGAATTTTGGAATTGTGAAAATACTCTTAAGAAACATAATTATTTCTATTTAAATAACTCCTGTAGCCTAAATGTATTACATAGCTATTTTGATTTAATTTTAAAGTAACAACTTAGAATACTGTAGTGAACTCATCAATTGTAATTGGGGGAAATAATTTGGCATAAATGAATGTTCATTTGAATACATACAAAATAAACAAATAGGAAATAGTTTTGATTGAAATTATAGTTGTTGTTAACCTCTGCTTCGGTCATTAAGTGGTGCTGAAGGTGAAAGGAACTTTTTTGGAATCACTAACACGGATGATAGACCTTGATCTCTTTCAAAACTCGTCAACCCTACAAAACACGTTGCTATAATATTCATGGACTATAGAAATAAAGAAAAAACAGAAGAAGAAAGATGACCCCTTGTCTCACACCATTTATCTTTAAAAATCGTATATATTATTTTTCTCTGCATTTTCTCTCTCTCTCTCGTGATTTCTTCCGTGTTTCTTTCTATCATTATCAGCGATCGATTATGAATAATTTCTTTCATATCCGACATTGCACTGTAGATTATTTCAAATCACTAGTTGTTTTTGACCAGTTTATAGAAGCAAGGTTATTACAATGTCTCGGTGGTGTTCCAAGGTGCTATGAGTATAAAAAAGGAAATACTTTAGGGAACCGCCTTGCATTTTCAATCTTTTAGTCATCGTGAAACAGAGGATTTAGGATGAAATCAATTTTGGTAAGTACAAAATTTTAATTATATTTCTCTTATATTACTTAGAGAAGCAGTTCCCGTGACATGAAAGCAAAGGTTTATGCTCTCAATTGGAAAAATATATATATATTTTGCATTAGCTCTACTAATTAGCTCATTTTTTTATAAATATGAATGAAGTAAAAAAAAAAATCTTATTACAGTAAAAATCATAATAGTGAATTATTTTTAAATTAATTTATTAGAGGCTTGCAAAGGACTATATTATATAAATGAAATGATTAACTGACTACTTTGCATTAAAAAAAATCATTAAAAACAAGAAAAAAAATTGACTCAAACGGGACTCGAACCCACAACCTTGGCCTACTCATGACTATGCCCTATTGAGGTTGACACGTTTTGCTCATTTTTAATTTATTATTTACTTTCCATTGCAAAGTCAGTTAATCACTTCATTTATATAACAGTAGGTTTATATACCAAACATTAAATCTTAATAATACTTCGTTGTATACACCAATATATTGAAAAATGCATCATTGCATCGAAAGAAAATGCTGTCGTAATGTAAAATACACCGAATAATGAAATGCTGATCCAAATATATGATTCTCTCAGCACATTCTTCATATTTTGTATAAAAACTGACCCATGAGGACTATTAATTTATTTTACTGCAAATAACCTTTTATTATAATATAAAAAAACATTCTACCGCAATCTTTAGAAAGGCATTCTAAAACGACTAGCTTTAAAAGAAGGCGTAGACTTGCACGTGTGTTAAGTCGAACGAAATTAGTTAAGAATTAGGAAAGAAAAAAGTCAAGGGCAGTAAAAATCTAGAGTGAACGCATCTGACTTGACATAATATTCAGAAATTACTCTTGGCTTTTTATATATACATTCTAGTTGTTACTTTTGGGTTTGACTGCCCTGGTGAGTGCCCAACAGCAACAGAGAAATTACTATGAACAATTTCAATCTGAAGAGGAACCTCTCCCACCAAGAAGTGTCCCAGTTCGAGCAGTTTCTCCTTCCTCTTCTAGAATTAACTCTGCTGCCCCAAGGCCCACTCCTGTACCAATTCTTAAGCAAATAAATAGGTGAGTGAAAACGAGAGAGATTTGGCTTAAAGTTATCTGTTTGTGGGTGCATTGTATTGCTCTTGTGGTCTAACTGGTTATGATACAGTTCGCTTGTTATGCCAACTGTGATCCGAGTTCGAATCTCGGCAAGAGCTTATGTTCTAGCACCTAAAAGTATGACATTTTCAACATTTTATATTAAAACTTATTGTTATTAATGGTTCTAAATATAATAAAGTTTTTAGGCCATATTATAGTTGTACCGTGTTGTTTTATTGACTACTTGAAACTCCATACTGAGACTAATTTTAGATCAACAAACTTTTTAGATACTCATGGGAAATTTGTAATAAACACTTCAGTTGAGTGGTATAATAGTAAAGAATAATTTCACACAAACATTTATAACTTCTATATAACTCTCTTTCACATCATTTGCTTCACTCTAGTGCTGTACTTTAATACACTCAAGACATTTAAACTTTTGGAACGAATATAAACTTTCCATATAAATTATTCATGGAAATATTTTTTTAAATAACATACATATTAAGCAGTTATCAATTTCAAGTAGTCATGATAACAACAATTTAGTTAAAAAAATATTGTATGACTAATTAACTTTATTTCTATGAAGGCATAATGAGGATGGTTCATACACTTATGGTTATGAAGCTGCTGATGGTTCCTTTAAAATTGAAACTAAGGCAGCAAATGGTGAAGTAAAAGGTAAATATGGATACGTCGATGATCAAGGAGATCTTCGTGTAATTGATTATGGAGCAGACAAGTTTGGATTCCAACCAAGTGGTAAAGGAATTACTGTTCCACCACCTACACTTGTAGATGAAACAACTGCTGAATATGAAGAAGAACTTCGTCAGCGTCCTGCTGCTCGCCCTTACCGTCCAAGGCCAAACCAACAAGCCTTTAGATTTCAAACATCAGAAGATCCAATTGCTCCACAACCACAAGTTCCATTAAGACAACCAGCACCAAGACCAAGACCAGCACCTCAACCACAATACGTTGATGCTTCACAATATCAACAACAAGTCAACTTTGGAACTGTTCCTCAACAACAACAACAACAACAGCGTTACAGACCAGAACAGTTACCTGGTAGTTCTCCAAGAGCAGGTCCACAATCCCATGCCCCAAGACCCCGTCCACAATTGGAATTTGCAGGTGCTGTACCTGATTCTCACTCTGTAGCTCCTAGACCAGCTCCCCAACAATTTCAAGCTCCAAGGGCACTTCCACCACAACAGTTTGAAAGACCAACTGCGAGACAAGCTTCTTCAGCTAGACAAGGTGGATTTTTAGATCAATTAGCTAAAGAATATGCTCTTCCTCAAGGATCAGCAACTGCATTACATGATATATCATTTGGATATTATTAAGTACGTAAATTATTTCTTATTTTATAATAGATAGTGCTATTATATTTACTTTTTGTTAAACTTGTCAAATGTTTCCTTGTTTTGACTTTTTATATTATATATAAGAAATTTAATGGTCCAAGATGACATTCAAGACTGCACAAATTTTATGTAATAATAAATATTAAATTTCTGTTTCTAATATCCATGTTTATTTGAAATTATTTCCTCGTAATATAACGAAATATATATGTACATCAAATAACTTATACAATCATAATTATTAGTAAAATAAATGCTAAACATATTGGAATATCAAAATGATAAGATGTTGGAAAATCTTTTATTAACTGTTGTGAAAATTATGATAGGAATCATATGATTGTCTTGTAACTTCGTTTATATGGAACTTACATCTCAAAGGTAATAACACAATGTTTGTAAAAGATACACTATGATCTATAAAGTAAATTTTTAAAGCAACTCCTCAATATTATTAAATAAAAGTTCTCAAAACAGACTATTTATTATATTGTACTTACACTTATTGATTATCATTTGTTTAAAAATCATTAGAATAAGAATATTTATTTAGAACGTCGAATTGTAAGAATAACTACAATATAATAAATACCTCATTAGTCTAACAAAACAAATGGAAATAAATTTTAAATTACAGAATACGATACCAGAGCAAGGTCTCATTAAAATATTTCTTATAGTACTTTGAATTCCACAATGTCATAAAGTGAAAGAACGAGTGATTGGAAATTCATTAAATTATCATTTGTATTTCATCATTATATCAAAGACATTTGCAAAAAAATTTCCAGTACACATTGAATCATTGCGTGTAATAACTGAACGAATATCCAGTTAGACCAACTTTCGCTGAAATGACTCAATAATCCAATATCAAGTATTAGCAAGCGGCTGACAGTTGGTCTACACTGCTCTTGCCCTACTTTCAGAATCACCCACTCAAAAGACAAGTCAATGACAAAGTATTCAATTCACAGGGAAAAGAAACGGTAATTCTCTTAATAAAAGTTATCTTTTGTTATTTAGCAACTTTATTAATAGCTTTTCGTTGGAGGGAGCACATTTAGAGTTTAAGTTTTTCTTTCTATTGTTACTGAAGCACTGCATATTAAATTAGTTTCAGTGTGCAGTGAAACAATTGAATTAACGTAGTGTATAGAGTGGCGTAGTTATCTGGAAGTCAAATCTGCAAACACAACGAACTACTCCTGTTTTAAATTCAACCAAATTACAAAGTAAATATGCAGTCAAATTCAATTAGGGCAGTGGTGGATGTTTAAGGGGAGAAAAATGTGAAATCGCAACTTTTTCGACAAATTAATGTTTGAAACATTACTTCCGTAGGATTTATGCTGTACCGTGGAAATATATCTGTACCATTAAGTATATTTCTAATTTTAATAACGAACTTTTGATATAATATTCAATTATAATTATATCTAATTAATTTACTTGATATAAAATACAATTATAGGAAATATTGATAGATTTAAGGTGAATATAATTTTTTTTTATCTATTGCTGGAGGAAATAATTTGATGAAAGTTATTTAACAATTAAGGAAATGTAAATCGATTACACAATATATTTATTACCAAAAAGTCATTTCCAATTTCATGTGAGTTTAATATACAAACGGTTAGTTCCACAAAATTCTACTTCTGGTATATAGTCCTCACTACAGACGGACAAACAAATAACACCATACGCTTCAATAACTATTATTATCCATGTATTAAATATTTCATGCTTGGAATAATGCGGAATTAACGTTTCGTGTATTGGATACGTTTTAAATAAAAATTTATCGAATAATAGTTTTTGAACTAGTTTACAGAATTATACCGGTATACACATTTTTGATTATGTAATTCGACCAATTCATAAAGAAATTTCTCTTCCACTACCGGTAATTCGAAATTATTTAAGAAAATGAAATCAATTTATATTAAAAAGTAAATAAATGTACACATTCTGAACTGAAAGTTACATAATATACTACAGCAAAAAAAGAATGAAATTACTGAACTTGAATTTGACATCAGAAATCAATTGTACTATCCCACTACCATAGTTTTTCTAATATATTATCGCAGCATCGTAAACTTAACCGATTAACAAAAATATATTTTGAATTTAAATCTTGTTATTACTGTCATTCAATTTTAAATTATATCTATTTTAATATAATAATTAATACTAAATGTTAATATGGCTAGATGACGGGAATATCCTCCTGTTGCAGAGCAGATAATAGTCAGTTATAATATATTTTATACAGTGTCACAAAATATCAGTTTTTATCTGTTAGAAATCCAAATTTAAATTAATAGTTTAATGTGAGAGCCTTTTAAGAGTCATAAATGATATTACCAGTTTTACCACAGTAAATGTTCACTTCGATTTAGCATTTTAAGTATGTTTTATTCATTATTAATCAAGTCCAACGAACTCAACGACAATCATTGAATTCACTGATCAAGTCAAAATATAAGTATAATGAGTATATCTGTGATATCAAATCAGAACGCTATTTTCATGTCATTTCATATAGAAAGAACTGCATTGTTTATATAAAGGGCTTGTTACATAATAATAACTTCTTTCTGAAACTATTATGTTTTTTTTTTCTATACTTGCTTAAACTAGTAGTGATGTAATATGATGCACTGAAGACCTCTATGATGTTGTTCTGCCGGTATCTTCACTTTTTTTTCACACTCACGATTCAATGTCCACCATTATGTGGTCGATTTGTTGTACGGAATGCAGTTCTCACCTTTTTTTTTTTCATGTTTTAAGTGACTTTGTTTTACTTCACAAGTTGATAAACGTGATCTGTTTGATTTTACTTCGTATCATCTCTACTTTTATAGATTGCAAAAAAGGATAATTATGTTGTGGTAGTGTTTTATTGTTGATTTGTGATGGAAAGAAGAATCGATCGAATGTTTATATAGGAAGAAGTGAAATTTTGTTGCCTTCTTGTTTGTGTGTATTTGTATGTAAAAGAGCGAGGTTATTATTATTTATTAGGATAAGAAAATTTCACATTAAGTTTTGTTAAAATATAAGTTCATTGTGAATTTCAATATAAATATTATAGTACGGGCTACGGAACCTGCTCTGTATGATTTATATGATTAATTAAGAGAAAAATAACTATTATACATAACTGTACCCGAGGGGAGAATCATACAAGCAATATTTCGTACGCTGTGAGAAAAGATTTCTTGAAATCTCCAAAATCCCTGAATATTTCACTAAATTCTCAACATGAAGTATGAAATCTTAAAATTCTTAAAATCACTACTAAAATCTCAAAATCATCACAGCTAAAATCTTGAAATCTTCAGATTCACTCGTAAAATCTTGAAATTTCAAAATCACTACTGAAATATCAAAATCACTAAAATTACAGTTAAAATCTTGAAATCTTCAAATTCATTTGTAAAATCTTTAAATCTTTCTCTGTGTGTAGCAAATTGTAAAATCTTTTACAAAATCTTAAGATTTTGTGAAAATCTTGAAAATAAGTTTAAAATCTGAAATCTTACAGAATTTTTATTAATTTGAAATCTCGCACACATTTTAAAGCAATGAATTTCCTCTCGTCTGTATCTGAATAAAGTTTCCGTTAATAAATTATTAAACGGAAATAGTAATAGATTACTTATTTATAACAACAGAATAGCTTAAAATAATTATAATATCCATTAATTCAAATGTAACAGTGGGATGAAATATTAACTTTATGTTACTTTCCGAACGTGTTGTTTGAAAAATACAGTCAATGAATGTTAAAAATTGGTCTGCATCCGCCTTGTCATTATAAAACATGTAAAACGATTTTTCTCCTGCGTGCATATAGCATGTTACCAAGAACAAGGTTTTATCGTAATAGCACTGCTACTTTCATTTGTTAAAAAAAAATCCTGTGGTGTCATTACTATTCAAAGAATCCGGTATACGTAGGACATAAAATTTACGTGATAAAAACATCGGAAAAGGGTTGGGCAAATGCAGAAAGAAAATATATTTATATATGGAAATCTCGTACGACATGTTAACAACGTTCGCCGTAGATTTAAGGCATTTTTGAAGCAATCGAGAAAGTATTCCTATCAATGTGTAATGTTAAAATGGCATAATCCATCAAATTTCATTTGTACATCAGCAAGAATTTTCCAAACCAATATTTCCAGAAAATATTTTACTTGAAGTATCCTGTTATTTTCTTTTTTGTAAGCAGAAGACAAGTTCAAAAATGTTATGATAAAAAGCAGTTGATTTTAGCGTTTTGCATTAAAAAATTTCGAAACATTTTGTACATTACTATAGAATAAGTATATTTGTGTAATAATAATACCATTAACTACCTTGTTTTTAGAATTTATGACCATATTTGTCATTATATTTGTGGTCCACTTACAGAAAGAGAAATAATGTGATACCTCTGGATATTAACTAATAAGAATCAGACATACCAATACTGTTTATTTACCATTTGGTCATCCAACATCTAAGCTGGACTTTATTTCTCAGTTATATATCACAATCGTGGCCAAGGGCTAGGGCGGGAACTGTTGCTCAATCGGTTACCGCCATCGAAATTTGCTCCAGTTTTGTTCCGCTTTTCCTTTCTTTCAACGAATGAATTGGGAGGAAGAGGGGGGGAGTCTGGTCACTCTTATTTGGGGTGCAGCCAACATTCTCTCCCAAGAGCTGCTTTCTTCTTGTCATATGCTTGGAATTTTAATCTCACATTGTTTATTTCTCCGTAATGGTTTAATTAATTTACCTTTAAAACTGTATAAAGATACAATTAGGACTTAGCGCGGAATTTTGAACTTTCTTTTAATTTAAAAATTGCGTATAAGCTTGTTTTCATTCATTCATTAGTTGCTATTTATTTGGTATTTTGGAAATACGGTTTAATAACGTAAAATAATAGTTCATTTTTCTTAAACTACTTGCAAAACCGATCTTTAAAACATGACATAATTAAAAAAAGAGCAAAAACAGCATCGTTTAAAAAAATCTTAATAATTTTTTAATAATAATTTATTTTATATCAACTAGAGAACTAATACATATTCTATGATTATAAATATTTTCTTATAAATTTCCTTTTAAAAGTATCTACGGTGATTATAAAGTTACCGTACGCTTACAAATGACGTATGGATATTATTTAGTATGGAATTGAAAAAATTGAAAATTTACTGAAAATGAATGCTTTTTTCCCTAATAATAATGCAGCATAGAGAAGTGCATACAGATGACCGAGACTTACAATGTTGAGGAATTTGAATCAATGAAATTATACAATTTATAATTTCCTGCACAAATATCCATCCATTACTATTTCGGAAATAATTTTCCGAAGTTAGTGAAATTCTTGTAAATGAAAGCTCTTATTTCCTTTGCGTTAAAAATTTCAAATTGAACTATGAAAATTTATTGCACTGAAATTAGCGGGTGAATTTCCCTGAAATTTTCATGAGTCTTTTATATTCGAGCGAAATTCTTCACAGAAAATGATAAGTTCCCAAATTTCCTGGAATTTTTTTATGAGATAATTTTATTACAGTCCTGAAAATTTTATTAAAATCTGGCAAATGATTCCGAAGAAAAAGAGCTTTTCGATCGTATTTCACAGCATTCCATTAGTAGCATTTATTAAAATATTATGTGCATTAGTTGACGTGCTTTATACTCGGTTGTGATGAAGCATATTTCATATTATCGTATTTGAACTCATGAGTTTCATTTCATTTCATTTATTTCCTTGTACTTCTACAGGCATAAGCCCAATTACAGAATGTACATTCAGGTTAATAA
>JAQIWE010004143.1:0-11063 GCA_034698565.1 Campodea plusiochaeta | reverse complement strand
ATGGATATTAACCTATCTGAGAATGGAGATTGACCTATCCGAGAATGGAGATTGACCTATCCGAGGATGGAGATTGAACTATCCGATCGACCCGGGCAAATAGTAAAGTAAACCCTGTAAAGGTTCATTTATGAATTAAATTTCTAAACCTAATATGATGCAGAGAATGAGGCATCTTTATCTCGATTTGGACCACCTTCAACACAACTGTTTAGCTACCTTCGTAAACACCAGGAACCACATCCAGATTTCCATTGATGGCTTTACACAAATCCTGTGACAGATTGCTTTCATTTCCTTCTAATGTTGAGCTGTTTATGTAGTACAGTTTCTCTTCATTTGTTACTTCCACTGTAAGTGTAACATCTGTACTTGGTAATGTTTTCAATGGAAGTTGATTATCTATTTCTTTTATCACTTGTTGCAATGATGAGTCTTCTTTACTGATGCTTACACTTTCCTCTGGAGATTCTACTTGTTCTGGTTCATCAGTTACGAAATTAAAGCAAAACATATTAATTCAGTACTGAACCTACAGCTTTTTAAAAATATTTCTCTTTAAAACTTTAAAAAACACTTTACACTTTTCACTTTTCAAAATCAAGTGCGCCGCCATTTTCCAGTGCTACCAACAAGACAAGAAAACTGCATTGCCCTTTGTAAAAGTTTCTTGACTGTTTCCCAAAGACGAGGGGACTCGGTCGTCTTTGACTGTTTCCCAAGGACCACAGAGCTGGTCCTTGCTGTTTCCTGTTTCCAGCCTTCGACAAAAATAATCTGGTATACTAATGAAGCAAAAAATAATACTTACAAAAAAAAATTATATTTTATTTCTATTTTCTAATACGGCTTATTTTAATTTTTTTCTATTTCCTTTTCTATATAATATAATTATAATTTTTTATATAGTTTTGATATTTTTTATGGGATAATTCTGGAAAAAATATATTATGCAATTTTCTACCTTTATAAGTTTATAATTATTTTATTTTCTGCTTGTGGAAAATGGGTTGCACTATAACCCTTTATTCCGAAATATATTAAAGCTTAAAATACATCATTATTACCAGAGTTGTGGCCTTTAAATTATCATTATCCTCTGCTTGTCCTTTGTCCACCACCTGTGCCAAGGTATGGAGCTATGGACAGCAAATTTTTGGGATATGCAAAGCAAAATTGGAAAATAAATAAATAGCCACACTTGGTTTCTAAAGAAAAAGTACAAAATGTTCATTCAAAATTTCTTTATACGATCAACATTAGTTTTATTTCATATAATTACGTTTTCATGTGATTCCATTGTAATTTTTTAGTTATTTGATTATTGTAAATATTTTATTCATTTCTATGAAGGCATATATAATTTTTTTCTATTTTCTTTTGTATTTCTAGTCTCCTTCTTGATGCACTATCCGGAAACATGTTAGAGATCCGGAAACATGTTGGAGCTGACGGTGGAAGCGTGGAACTATGGAATAATCGACATAGTATCATCATGATTTTCTGTGTAACAAAGTTCAAAGTTGATTTTATTAGAACTATCTCATTATAATTATCTTTGTGTGATATCTTCTACTAGTAAATAAATATAACTTTAGTCAAGTAGCAGGACTGATAACGATTTCTTAAACGGGAAGACGTACGTTAAAATGCATTCGTATAAAAAATGTTCTGATAATATATTTTTTACATTATTTATCTCAATCACTCAGGGCCGTCGCTGCAGGTGGGCTGGGGTGGGCTCAGGTCCACTTAAAGGAGTGGATCGCTGTACCGTTTTCCACTACATATCACTACTACACTACTACTACCTTCATTAATATTGTGTTCAATCATTATAATCTATTTGATTCTGCTTACACAGCTTTCACATGATTATTTCATCGTATAATAGTTAAAAGTTCTTACACTCTCAAGGGGTTGGCTTGTTGATTTATAAATTAATAAATTCATATATTATGTATACTGCTGGCTAAAAACCAGAAGCTTTATACGTTACCTACAGTAGAAACCAGAAGTATAAGTGTATATGCTTGAGTTATTCCAATGTTTCCATCAATACGAAACTGTGTAAATTAGTCTTATAACAGACCGTTGTCATTTGTCCCATAAAAGTTGTTAACAGCAGGTAGTAATCGTGGCCAGAAAGAGCTGGATGACCATTTCAAGATGTAAATAGGATTTGGTAGATCATGATTTGGTGCACATTCAAACAAACAACTACTATAAATACGAGTATAACTAATTGTATAGTTATGGATGCTGATCATTATTTATAAAGAAATTCATTAACTGATTGTCGAAGCAAAATTATATGTTTAGTGGTTATTTGTTCTCCTAAAAGATATAATAAATTTCATTATTAATTCATTTTCAACTTTGCTTATGCTGTAAAACTGGGAACACTCTGACTAGTGATTTTTCCTGAGAAAATATCCTGTTACATTCATTATCTATTCATATAGGAAAATGATTTTCTATATATCCAAGAAATAATAATATTCACAGGATATGATTAGGATATTTATTATATCATGACATATAGGTTAAAGTCTGCACAAAGTAATATTGACATTTTTTATTCGAGAGTTTTATATATCCTCAAAATAAGAGACGTTGATTTCAATGTATCATAAACATCCTTTATTAAGGTTCCGAGGTTCATGTTATTTATATCAGGAATTTATTATCGCAAAACTACTTAAAACAGCATTGCCATAATTATCAGTTAAATAAAAAGGAAATTGCAAACATATTTGATATCAATAGAATCAGCAATATTGTTGAAAATGTTTGCTTGGAAGTCAACTGGAGTTGCAGTAACCTTCACTGTAATTGCATTTGTTGGTCTTACTGGGACAAGTGCTCAATTAAAGCACAGAAAAGAAAGGTAGGCTTCTTTTAAAAATCCGTAGACGAAGCTTAAAGATTAAGTAAAATAATTAATACTTATTAACATTTCTACTGAATTAATTATATCATTAGATTTAAAAGGGAAAGCCATTCAATAATTTATAGAGTAAAACTGTAAATAATCAAAATTCAGTCTGTCAAAATTATATACAAAATCCCATAGGAGGCAACAGACCATTTGTAATGGAGAGGCAAGAGTCCGATTATTCTGACATTGTAGTACGTAATATGGATCGTCCGCGAAGCACCACCTAGGTGGTGCAAGCGTAGAAAATTTTGAAAGAATTATAAAAACACTTTGTAACTATATTTAAAAAAAAATTAATAAAAGTTATTTGCCTCATTTTCCCAATAATTGTTAGTTTATTATTATTTTTACTCCATTGTTCTGTATTCTTATTTTATTTTAATTTTCGAAATCTATAATGTGAGAGAGGTAGTGTGAACTTGGATGGTTACCTCTCGTACAATGTTCGTACATACTTCGTATTAGTTATCACATCACGTATATATAATCTATGTAAATTACAAAATAACATGAACCAAATTATTATCTGTAAAACAAAGTCTTTTTCACCAGTGATCAATGTACATGTTTATCTGACTATATAGAATGTCATTATTGTGTTAACTCCCAGAACTTACAGCCTGGATCGCAGATCATATATATTGTAAATAGTGATTGTACATAAATTATTAGATTGAAATAAAGGCGGACTGTGCGAGGGGAATATTGGGGGTGAACCCTTGTATTCTCATCCCTCTGCAATGATGGCTAATATCAAGAAGTGATTACGAAGAAAGATTAACCATTAGGTTTGAACTATACATGTGCTGTGGAGAATCGCATGCGCACTGCCAAACTTGTGACGATTCCAAACACCCCAAACCGTTTGTGACGTCACGATTTCCATAAGCCCTGTTACGAAAATATTTCCGATTTTGTTTGAAAGAGGCGCTGGTGTGGTACAACAGATGGCACAAGGGAAAAGATAGGACAATGTTCCTTCTCCCGTGATTACTTCTTGCTAATATCTAGTAAAACACAAGTATTGGAGTTCGATTTACGATACTTACCTGGAGAAGAGTTGGCAAAAGGTTGACAAGCTAGATGCTTGATTCACTCTTTTGAATTATTTTCATTTGAAAATGACATTGCATAAATGTTGAAATATTATGATCCTTTAAATCATATTGGCTGCTTTATTACTCCAACTCTTACACTATTACTAAATATGCAGTCAGGAAGTTTCCACGCTGAATTGTTCTTGATTTATTTCAAAACTGATAGAGTATCTGTAGTGTATTGACATATACTGGTAGTTTTTGTGTATGTACTGGGATTAAGAGAATACAGTCATGTATGGTAGTTACATTTCAGTACAGAAGCAGATTAGTATTTTAGTTTTCTAAGAAATATGGGAAATGACGAATGAGTGTCATTTACCACAATCAAGTTGTGTAGCATCTCATCTATAGTAATGATATTACCAAGTAAAATAATGAAACTGTACGCTTCATAATATTCATTTTTGTCAAAGCGTATTATTTAAAAAAAAATATATTGTCGAATCGTCATCATGTTGAGTGAAACTTTACATAGTTAATTCAAGGATCGAGGGGGTTAACGATCCTAGTAATAAATTATCTTCTAAAATTATGTAACAATATTTCAGATATTCATTCAGATTTTTCACTTCATTGAAAGTTCAGTATCATCCAGTTTCTTAGTCAAACTGTGTCGAGAGCAACACTGCTGGATTTACTGATAACTTCTTGCAAATTTTTAATAATGAATTATTATTGTTCTTTTTTTTATTGTTGAATTTTGATGATTTAGCGACATCTTGCAACTAAATAAAACAGGTTACTGACGCTACTACTGCAATATGTTAAATGCGATACTGCAGCATTTATATAATTATAGTTTTATGAGTATTTGGTATATTGCAGTTATATAGTTTCTGTATATGCAATGTATTTAGATTTAATTATCAAGCAAGGTAGCTATAGGATGTTCGAGATCGTTGGACTCCTTGCCAAAGGATTTTAGCATCATAAATTCTACTCAGGGGACACCCGGCCGTGTTTCTCGAACGTAAATTTTACATCTATACAGTGAATTGTATGAGCAGACATCTAAATACAGATGAAGTATACTGATTCTTTGATGACAGCTCCTGGTACAGTTATATACTAAAGCAAAGTAAAGAACGTAACTTTAGGGAATCTATGGAAATAACAAAGATGAAGAAAGAAGCCATGAACGATAAAGTTGGTCGCTACAATCTTAAAAATTCGACTTGCATGATTAACAAACTATGTACTTGATGTTTATATTTCTATTTCAGCTATTGTAAATTTTATATCGTCTTGATAAAAGTGAAGGAACTGAAATATTGACAAAGACTTTTGTTTCATTTATGGATTTTTCACTCGTAGTAATGGAACACTTGACTAAAACAATCGTATAATAAAATAGTCAAGACATTTGATCTTACTAGTTATACTACACATGTTTTCAAATTATTATCTATCTCACAATCATAGTCATACTCATAATATCATGTTAAGATGTGATATATTATTATATAGACTTTACAATTAATGACATTAATTTTGAAGAATATGAGCATACTATTAAATTGGTAAAAAAAAAAAGGCTAAGACTTGCAAATCACACATGCTCACATATACTACACTGAATATTAGATTAATTTGTTATATACCATATGAGTATATATTATAACCTTTAGCAAAAGTATAATATATACGTAATTACGTATCATTCCACCAGAATGAGAATAATGAATGAAAATATGAAGTTGGAAGTGTTTGCGATGGCGTGATATGACATCCTTAATGTTGTTGATTACTTATTAATAACTTTATGTCATTATGTAGGAGATTACAAAATCAATACTTTCTTCAGTTTTTTTTACAGCTGGACAGAATTTTGTTGAGTTGAAAATATAAAATATACTTGAGTAGAATATAGATTCTACATGTACATAGGAGTAATTTATAATTGCCCCTTGAGATCAATTACCCACCGACAGCCTCGAGTTAATTCTTTTATTATTGATACGCAATGCCCATAAGAATACTGTACAATTATGTTATATGACTGCAGACAAGATTTATCGATGAAATGTAGCTACAGTTTAAATTGTATAAATAAATATCGAAACCTGAGTAGCCCATTATTGAATGTGAGCATAGGCGTAGCTAGACCAGTTCTAATGGAGGGGCAAGAGTTTTTGATACCGTCGGAGACCGTTCGCGAAGATCCACCATGGTTGGCGCGAGCATGGAAAATTTTGAAAAAATAAGATGAAAACTCCCAATTCTAAACCATTTTCACTGATATTTTGTAGAATTTCGGTCTCATTTTCCAAATATTTTTTAGATTTTATTATGTTACATTATTTTTTCTCTACTGATTTAATTTTTACTTTAATCTCGGAACCTAATGGGTAGGCAACTGAATGTAGCTACGCCTATGAATGAGAGAAGGGTCTAGGAATAGCTCCATAAATGACTATCTGGTATTATCCTGAGGTATATGCAACTGAAGTACACTATAAATTAACGCACTGCATATGGTTTAGGATTACAGTCTTTTTCACAGTACCGACAGTGAAATATTTTCTGGTATTACAACTTTAGTAAAATAAAATATTTTATACTAGTTAACATTTCCATAACTTTTTTTAATGTGTAATTTTAGCTGCCACAAATATTACAAAAACTGTCCAGGCATATATTCTAACAACATATAGCATCCCTATACGAAAGGTGTTACTTTTATCCCCTATTACATTCCACAAATATATATGTAAATGTTACAAAAGGTTTCATGATAGACGTACAGTAAATGGATTCACAAAATGGAATAACCTTTCATGTTATTATTATTATTATGTGCTACTACGTTGACTTTGCGTGACTTTATTGTTATATATCTCTACAATAGACAATAATAAACCGGAGGAATTAATATTCTAATGATTGTCATCCTTTCAAGTAAAAAAGCTCTTATATGTTTCATTTCGACCTAATAACGCAATTGGGAGGAGCCGAGGATAGGTAGCATTATGAATCGGAGCTTTATAATATATTTATATTCATAATATAGTACTTCACAACAGGAAATTTAAAATCACACTCATTATCAGGTTGTATAAAGATTGTATTTTAAATGCCTTTTTAGACGTCTTTATAATGAATATTTCAGTATTATAATAATAATGAATCGTGATGAGACAATATTAATTGTTTCGTTACTCTTGTAGACGAGACAATTACAAAATGTTATTAAACATATTCATTTCATTTTTCATAATTAATTTATAGTCTCAATACAGTACAATAAAATATAACAGAATATAGTAAGTACTGTATTGGTTTCTCTATTCTGTCAAACTGATATAATAATAATAATTTAAAAGAGAATTTAACTATTCCCATCATTCTCTTTTTGTAGTATTTATCAGCTTTGTCATATACAACATTATCGTTTCAAAATGTTACTTTTGTATATTTTACAGCAGAGTGTTATCTAATAATATTTACGTAAAAGTATATTGGTATGAAAATCCTATACTTCATTCTAAAGCAAAATAAATAAAAAGTAAGTTCGTGAAAGTGAAATAAAAAAAAGGAATTTGACACTATAACCTAATTCCTGAAATTATACTTATTTTCGTGGTGATATTTTATTTCTCAACGTATATAAGGTGACATGTATATGTGAGTTCGCATTTAAATGAATGAAGTGACCTGTGAGTTTGCATTTGAAAGAGGTTATGTAATGTCATTGTAAAGAGCAGTAAACTGGTAGTACCACCGCAAATTGAAATGACTCTTATGGGGTAAAACCAGCGTAGATAATATTATTAGAAGCTTGTAAAAATGATAACTGTGGTGAAAATGGATAACAATTAAATTGGTAAGAGAGTCAAAGACTGACAAACCTCACATGATTAATGTAAATATCAAATGGAAATATACTACACTGAATATTAGAGTTAAGCTAAACAGTACCCTTGATACCCACAAACGGAGGACTGTTTTGACCACATGTTAAGGAATGGGCAAAAATTAATGTCATTATTTCATTAATTATTAATGGATAACAATGTTTCTTTTTCTATGCGAGAAATTGTATGTTTCAGTTCATCTAAGATCTTCCAAAATATGCAATTTTTAATTCCAGAACTGATAACTCTCATATTGCATCATTCATTCACAAAGAGTAGCAATATAAAAGGGATTCGGACAATTTGGAGGCAATGAACTATATATTTTTTTCGCATTGAAACGAGTTGATTAGCTATGCCAATTTTTTTTTTATTACATTCATAGTATACATTCATGGATATTTGTATTGAAATTCATACTCTGTGTTGTCATTTTGGAATGGTAAATAATAACTATTGTTTTCGTGTGTCGTAAACTACCGCTCATTATGTCATTAACTCTGTAAGACAATAAAGGACAATGTCATGTGTCATTATTCATTACTATAAAAATAGTTAAGTATGCATAACAAATAGTATAACGTCTACCGTGTTTCTGTGTAATATACGAGGACTGCATAATAACAACACTATACGATACACAGCAGTACTTGTGCAATATGCGTAACAAACAACATACAGCAGCTTGTCAAAGTGCAGGGTGTTCTGTTTCATCGTATATCCTATTAATAGAGATTTAAATCATCAATTATGTTTTACGGTGTTTACAGACTATTCGGCGATATATACGAATTAATTCTAAATGCCGCTATCCAAACAGACTAAGATGATTATTCTTATGAGAATTCTACGTGTCTTTCGAAAGTGCTCGAGTCTCTCGATTTATCAAAATCTGGAATGAATACTTCGTTCACACTTCAAATACCTATATTATGCAATTAAAAAAAATGACAACTTTTTGGTGGATTATTAGAACAAACCATACCAGACTATATATGATCAGCTGAAAACATATTTGTTATATTTACATTTTGGTTCATTCCTATTATATTTATGGTATTATAATATTGTTTATATATTGAGATAACTAGACAAATGTTTCCTATCACATTTAGATGAGTTCCTGTGACTATCAAATATAGCGTATAATGATGATTCGATATTAAAGTGATATCGACCTCGATTTGCCGCAATAAGAATCGAGACAAATCGAGGTCGAGATCATAACTCACATTTGTTTGTCTCCCTCTTTACTCTAAAATTTTAAATGGATCTGTGTTCGAACTTTAGTGAAATATTCTCAGAATATAATAATTATTCTATATAGTACATTTACTACATTAGGAAATATTCATTACGAGAATAATAGTATTTGTACTGAGATTTCTAATAGTATAGAGGAATCAAGAAAAATATACTAGAATATTTTATGATTAACTTCTACAGGGTGGCCCAAAACTAATGTCACCAATTTGGAAACTGTAATTTCTCGAAAACTATAGCAAATATCTATAATTGAAACACAATTGAACATTTTTACGCAATTCTAGTTCCAGTGGTATATGATTTTATAACAATACATGCCAAATTACTGTCAATACAGCCCTCGGTAAAAAAAATCTCCCCTGAACGAAAGTTGTCAAAAGAGGTAAATTGACAAATTTGTATTTTCTGGAAAGAAATAGCAATTTCTCAAAAACTGTGGCAGCTACTTTTATGAAATAAAAACCAATTTTAGTTCATGCAATTCTGTATCCAACAATATACAGTTTTATGACAATATTTTCCGAATTACGGCCATAAACGGGTTTCTAAAACAAAATCTAAGAAAGTTGTCAAAAGCGGTAAATTGACAAATTTGTATTTTATTTTTTTGAAAACCAGCTTATGACCGTAATCCGGAAAATATTGTTATAAAACTATATATTTCTGGAAACAGAATGCGTGAACGTTAAATTGTTTTTTACGTCATGAATGTATCTGTCATAGTTTTTGAGAAATTGCATTTCGTAAACTGTCGACACTAGTTTTGGGGCACCCTGTATATACTCATATAGAATTTCAAGAATATATCAATTGTTCCTTATTTCAATATGCTACTTTAATTCATGGAAAGATCGAAAATCATTTCATAAAATAATGCTTTATATTGCATATAATTGTATAAATATACATTTTTTTCAGTAATACTATTAATATTGAACAGTCAGAATAATCATAAATGAGATCTGAATATATAAAATCACAGTTGTAAATAAATTTAAAAATGTAGCTTTTCGCAACAACATGTATAAAAGTGTAATTTACATTTAAAAAGATATCTCCGTCATCATAATTTCGTGTTATTCCATATAATTGAATGTGTTATATATCAAATAAAGGGGAATTCTGAATGTTACGGATCATTGGTATATTGACGTTAATGTTATTACCTGACAAGAATTATATAATCATTTCAAACACAACGTGCTATATAATTTACAAATATATGAAAACTGAAGGTTATGTACATTTTAGAATAATATATGGAAGAGGTGTTGGACGAGTTATCCTGACATGACCAATTATTGTCATTAATTTTGAACTGAATTATAAAAATATATACTAATAATACTAAAATGTACCACTTTTCGAGTTATTATTTATTTAAGTAAAATGGCATTTGAAAGCGCAATACACAAAAGTTTAATACTATATCAATAGTTTGAAACAGAACAATGCTTCTAACATTTCTATAGACAATATTAGACTTGTTAAATAAAAAATAAAATTAGTTGCAAATATAAAATACGTGCTAAAAAAGAAAAACACTGAATAAGTGTTTATAAATACTAGCATCCATGACGAAAGTGTCATCGCGAATGATAGGAATATATAAACTGTGCTGCAATATTATTCTATAGCTTCGTTGTACTGTAAGTGATACTGTATATAGCATACGACAATACGAGAGCATTCCTGAGAAATATTTCAGAATACTTATTTACTCTATCTCTTCCGAGCTTTCAATTAATTACACATATGCCTTATACAAAATCATAAGGACATATTCTTGTTAGCATAGTTTGACCGTTTAAGCTCCCTAACAAAGGAGTGGACAATAGAGTCACCGCTGTTTACCATTGTAAACAAAACTTTCTCCTGTCAAAATCGTCAATTTTCTAAAGT